>JARQOC010000006.1:17832722-17907111 GCA_033576535.1 Allobates femoralis
CCCATTGGGACCTGTGTTCCTACTGAATGCAAAAGTATTCACCCCCCATTAGGGACCTGTGTTCTACTGAATGCAAAAGTATTCACCCCCCATTAGGGACCTGTGTTTCCTACTGAGTGCAAAAGTATTCACCCCCCATTAGGGACCTGTGTTCTACTGAATGCAAAAGTATTCACCCCCCATTAGGGACCTGTGTTCCTACTGAATGCAAAAGTATTCACCCCCCATTAGGGACCTTGTTTCTACTGAATGCAAAAGTATTCACCCCCAAATTAGGGACCTGTATTCCTACTGAATGCAAAAGTATTCACCCCCAATTAGGGACCTGTGTTCCTACTGAATGCAAAAGTATTCACCCCCAAATTAGGGACCTGTGTTTCTACTGAATGCAAAAGTATTCACCCCCCTTTAGGGACCTGTGTTCCTACTGAATGCAAAAGTATTCACCCCCATTAGGGACCTGTGTTCCTACTGAGTGCAAAAGTATTCACCCCCCATTAGGGACCTGTGGTCTACTGAATGCAAAAGTATTCACCCCCATTAGGGACCTGTGTTCTACTAATGCAAAAGTATTCACCCCATAGGGACCTGTGTTTTACTGAATGCAAAGTATTCACCCCCATTAGGGACCTGTGTTCCTACTGAATGCAAAAGTATTCACCCCAATTAGGGACCTGTGTTCCTACTGAATGCAAAAGTATTCACCCCCCATTAGGACCTGTGTTCTACTGAATGCAAAAGTATTCACCCCCATTAGGGACCTGTGTTCCTACTGAATGCAAAAGTATTCACCCCCATTAAGACCTGTGTTTCTACTGAATGCAAAAGTATTCACCCCCCATTAGGGACCTGTTTCCTACTGATGCAAAAGTATTCACCCCCCATAGGACCTGTTTCATAATGCAAAAGTATTCACCCCCATTAGGGACTGTTATTCCTACTGAATGCAAAAGTATTCACCCCCATTAGGGACCTGTGTTCCTACTGAATGCAAAAGTATTCACCCCCATTAGGGACCTGTGTTCTACTGAATGCAAAAGTATTCACCCCATTAGGGACTGTGTTTCCTACTGAATGCAAAAGTATTCACCCCCCATTAGGGACCTGTGTTCCTACTGAGTGCAAAAGTATTCACCCCCATTAGGGACCTGTGTTCCTACTGAATGCAAAAGTATTCACCCCCATTAGGGACCTGTGTTCCTACTGAATGCAAAAGTATTCACCCCCATTAGGGACCTGTGTTTCTACTGAATGCAAAAGTATTCCCCCAATAGGGACTGTTTCTACTGAATGCAAAAGTATTCACCCCATTAGGGACCTGTGTTCTACTGAATGCAAAAGTATTCACCCCAAATTAGGGACCTGTGTTTCTACTGAATGCAAAGTATTCACCCCATTAGGGACCTTGTGTTCCTACTGAATGCAAAAGTATTCACCCCCATTAGGGACCTGTGTTCCTACTGAATGCAAAGTATTCACCCCCATTAGGGACCTGTGTTTCTACTGAATGCAAAGTATTCACCCCCATTAGGGACTGTGTTTCTACTGAATGCAAGTATTCACCCCATTAGGGACCTGTGTTTCTACTGAATGCAAAAGTATTCACCCCCCATTAGGGACCTGTATTCCTACTGAATGCAAAAGTATTCACCCCCCATTAGGGACCTGTGTTCCTACTGAATGCAAAAGTATTCACCCCCCATTAGGGACCTGTGTTCCTACTGAATGCAAAAGTATTCACCCCCCATTAGGGACCTGTGTTCTACTGATGCAAAGTTTCACCCCCATTAGGGACTGTGTTCTATGAATGAAAAGTATTCACCCCATTAGGGACCTGTGTTTCTACTGAATGAAAGTATTACCCCCATTAGGACTGTGTTTCTACTGAATGCAAAATATTCACCCCATTAGGGACCTGTTTCTACTGATGCAAAAGTATTCACCCCATTAGGGACCTGTGTTCTACTGAATGCAAAAGTATTCACCCCATTAGGGACCTGTGTTTCTACTGAATGCAAAAGTATTCACCCCCATTAGGACCTGTTTCCTACTGATGCAAAAGTATTCACCCCCATTAGGGACCTGTGTTCTACTGATGCAAAAGTATTCACCCCCATTAGGGACCTGTGTTCTACTGAATGCAAAAGTATTCACCCCCCATTAGGGACCTGTTTCTACTGAATGCAAAAGTATTCACCCCCCATTAGGACTGTTTCTACTGAATGCAAAGTATTCACCCAATTAGGGACCTGTTTCTACTGAATGCAAAGTATTCACCCATTAGGGACCTGTGTTCTACTGAATGCAAAGTATTCACCCCCATTAGGACCTGTGTTTCTACTGAATGCAAAAGTATTCACCCCATTAGGGACCTGTGTTCTACTAATGCAAAAGTATTCACCCCATTAGGGACCTGTGTTCTACTGAATGCAAAGTATTCACCCCCATTAGGGACCTGTGTTTCTACTAATGCAAAGTATTCACCCCATAGGGACCTGTTTCTACTGAATGCAAAGTATTCACCCATAGGGACCTGTGTTTTACTAATGCAAAGTATTCACCCCCATTAGGGACCTGTATTCCTACTGATGCAAAAGTATTCACCCCCATTAGGGACCTGTGTTTCTACTTAATGCAAAGTATTCACCCATAGGACCTGTGTTTCTACTGAATGCAAAGTATTCACCCCATTAGGGACCTGTGTTCCTACTGATGCAAAAGTATTCACCCCCCATTAGGGACCTGTGTTCTACTGAATGCAAAAGTATTCACCCCCATTAGGGACTGTGTTTATGAATGCAAAGTATTCACCCCCATTAGGGACCTGTGTTTCTACTGAATGCAAAAGTATTCACCCCATTAGGGACCTGTTTCTACTGAATGCAAAAGTATTCACCCCATTAGGGACCTGTGTTTCTACTGAATGCAAAAGTATTCACCCCATAGGGACCTGTGTTTCTACTGAATGCAAAAGTATTCACCCCATTAGGGACCTGTGTTTCTACTAATGCAAAAGTATTCACCCCATAGGACCTGTGTTCTACTGAATGCAAAAGTATTCACCCCATTAGGGACCTGTGTTTCTACTAATGCAAAGTATTCACCCCCATTAGGGACCTGTTTTCTACTGAATGCAAAAGTATTCACCCCCATTAGGACCTGTGTTTCTACTAAGCAAAGTATTCACCCCATAGGGACCTGTTTCTACTGAATGCAAAAGTATTCACCCCCTTAGGACCTGTTTCTATGAATGCAAAGTATTACCCCCATTAGGGACCTGTGTTCTACTAATGCAAAGTATTACCCCATTAGGACCTGTGTTCCTACTGATGCAAAGTATTACCCCATTAGGGACCTGTGTTTCTATGATGAAAAGTATTCACCCATTAGGACTGTGTTTCTATGAATGCAAAGTATTCACCCCCATTAGGGCTGTTCTACTAATGCAAAGTATTCACCCCATAGGGACCTGGTTCTACTGAATGCAAAGTATTCACCCATTAGGGACCTGTTTCCTACTGTGAAGATCACCCTTAGGGACCTGTGTTACTGAAGCAAAGTATCACATGGACTGTGTCTATGAATGCAAAGTATTCACCCATTAGGGACCTGTGTTCCTACTGAATGCAAAAGTATTCACCCCCATTAGGGACCTGTGTTTCTACTGAATGCAAAGTATTCACCCCCATTAGGGACCTGTTTCTACTGAATGCAAAAGTATTCACCCCATTAGGGACCTGTTTCCTACTGAATGCAAAAGTATTCACCCCCCATTAGGGACCTGTGTTTCCTACTGAATGCAAAAGTATTCACCCCCATTAGGGACCTGTGTTCCTACTGAATGCAAAAGTATTCACCCCCCATTAGGGACCTGTGTTTCTACTGAATGCAAAGTATTCACCCCCATTAGGGACCTGTGTTCTACTGAATGCAAAAGTATTCACCCCCCATTAGGGACCTGTGTTTCTACTGAATGCAAAAGTATTCACCCCCATTAGGGACCTGTGTTTCTACTGAATGCAAAAGTATTCACCCCCATTAGGGACCTGTGTTCCTACTGAATGCAAAAGTATTCACCCCCATTAGGGACCTGTGTTTCCTACTGAATGCAAAAGTATTCACCCCCCATTAGGGACCTGTGTTTCCTACTGAATGCAAAAGTATTCACCCCCATTAGGGACCTGTGTTCCTACTGAATGCAAAAGTATTCACCCCCCATTAGGGACCTGTGTTCCTACTGAATGCAAAAGTATTCACCCCATCAGGGACCTGTGTTTCTACTGAATGCAAAAGTATTCACCCCCCATTAGGGACCTGTGTTCTACTGATGCAAAAGTATTCACCCCCATTAGGGACCTGTGTTCCTACTGAATGCAAAAGTATTCACCCCCCATTAGGGACCTGTGTTCCTACTGAATGCAAAAGTATTCACCCCCATTAGGGACCTGTGTTTCTACTGAATGCAAAAGTATTCACCCCCATTAGGGACCTGTATTCCTACTGAATGCAAAAGTATTCACCCCCCATTAGGGACCTGTGTTCCTACTGAATGCAAAAGTATTCACCCCCATTAGGGACCTGTGTTTCTACTGAATGCAAAAGTATTCACCCCCATTAGGGACCTGTTTCTACTAATGCAAAAGTATTCACCCCCATTAGGGACCTGTGTTCCTACTGAATGCAAAAGTATTCACCCCCATTAGGGACCTGTGTTCTACTTAATGCAAAAGTATTCACCCCCAATTAGGGACCTGTGTTCCTACTGAATGCAAAAGTATTCACCCCCATTAGGGACCTGTGTTTCTACTGTAATGCAAAAGTATTCACCCCATAGGGACCTGTGTTTCTACTGAATGCAAAAGTATTCACCCCCCATTAGGGACCTGTGTTTCTACTGAATGCAAAAGTATTCACCCCCATTAGGGACCTGTGTTTCTACTGAATGCAAAAGTATTCACCCCCATTAGGGACCTGTGTTTCCTACTGAATGCAAAAGTATTCACCCCCATTAGGGACCTGTGTTCCTACTGAATGCAAAAGTATTCACCCCCATTAGGGACCTGTGTTTCTACTGAATGCAAAAGTATTCACCCCCATTAGGGACCTGTGTTCCTACTGAATGCAAAAGTATTCACCCCCATTAGGGACCTGTGTTCCTACTGAATGCAAAAGTATTCACCCCCAATTAGGGACCTGTGTTTCTACTGAATGCAAAAGTATTCACCCCCCATTAGGGACCTGTGTTTCTACTGAATGCAAAAGTATTCACCCCCCATTAGGGACCTGTGTTCCTACTGAGTGCAAAAGTATTCACCCCCATTAGGGACCTGTGTTCCTACTGAATGCAAAAGTATTCACCCCCCATTAGGGACCTGTGTTCTACTGAATGCAAAAGTATTCACCCCATTAGGGACCTGTGTTTCTACTGAATGCAAAAGTATTCACCCCCATTAGGGACCTGTGTTTCTACTGAATGCAAAAGTATTCACCCCCCATTAGGGACCTGTGTTCTACTGAATGCAAAGTATTCACCCCCCATTAGGGACCTGTGTTTTCTACTGAATGCAAAAGTATTCACCCCCATTAGGGACCTGTGTTCCTACTGAATGCAAAAGTATTCACCCCCATTAGGGACCTGTGTTTCCTACTGAATGCAAAAGTATTCACCCCCCATTAGGGACCTGTGTTCTACTGAATGCAAAAGTATTCACCCCCCATTAGGGACCTGTGTTTCTACTGAATGCAAAAGTATTCACCCCAATTAGGGACCTGTGTTCTACTGAATGCAAAAGTATTCACCCCCAATTAGGGACCTGTGTTCCTACTGAATGCAAAAGTATTCACCCCCCATTAGGGACCTGTGTTCCTACTGAATGCAAAAGTATTCACCCCCATTAGGGACCTGTGTTCCTACTGAATGCAAAAGTATTCACCCCCATTAGGGACCTGTGTTTCCTACTGAATGCAAAAGTATTCACCCCCCATTAGGGACCTGTGTTCCTACTGAATGCAAAAGTATTCACCCCCATTAGGGACCTGTGTTTCTACTGAATGCAAAAGTATTCACCCCCATTAGGGACCTGTGTTTCTACTGAATGCAAAAGTATTCACCCCATTAGGGACCTGTGTTCCTACTGAATGCAAAAGTATTCACCCCCAAATTAGGGACCTGTGTTTCTACTGAATGCAAAAGTATTCACCCCCCATTAGGGACCTGTGTTCCTACTGAATGCAAAAGTATTCACCCCATTAGGGACCTGTGTTCCTACTGAGTGCAAAAGTATTCACCCCCCATTAGGGACCTGTGTTCCTACTGAATGCAAAAGTATTCACCCCCCATTAGGGACCTGTGTTCCTACTGAATGCAAAAGTATTCACCCCCCATTAGGGACCTGTGTTTCTACTGAATGCAAAAGTATTCACCCCCAATATAGGGACCTGTATTCCTACTGAATGCAAAAGTATTCACCCCAATTAGGGACCTGTGTTCCTACTGAATGCAAAAGTATTCACCCCCAATTAGGGACCTGTGTTTCTACTGAATGCAAAAGTATTCACCCCCATTAGGGACCTGTGTTCCTACTGAATGCAAAAGTATTCACCCCCATTAGGGACCTGTGTTCCTACTGAATGCAAAGTATTCACCCCCATTAGGGACCTGTGTTTCTACTGACTGCAAAAGTATTCACCCCCAATTAGGGACCTGTATTCCTACTGAATGCAAAAGTATTCACCCCATTAGGGACCTGTGTTTCTACTGAATGCAAAAGTATTCACCCCCCATTAGGGACCTGTATTCCTACTGAATGCAAAAGTATTCACCCCCCATTAGGGACCTGTGTTTCTACTTAATGCAAAAGTATTCACCCTCATCAGGGACCTGTGTTTCTACTGAATGCATAAGTATTCACCCCCCATTAGGGACCTGTGTTCCTACTGAGTGCAAAAGTATTCACCCCCATTAGGGACCTGTGTTCCTACTGAATGTAAAAGTATTCACCCCCATTAGGGACCTGTGTTTCTACTGAATGCATAAGTATTCACCCCCATTAGGGACCTGTGTTTCTACTGAATGCAAAAGTATTCACCCCCATTAGGGACCTGTGTTTCTACTGAATGCAAAAGTATTCACCCCCATTAGGGACCTGTGTTTCTACTGAATGCAAAAGTATTCACCCCATTAGGGACCTGTGTTTCTACTGAATGCAAAAGTATTCACCCCCATTAGGGACCTGTGTTCTACTGAATGCAAAAGTATTCACCCCCATTAGGGACCTGTGTTTCTACTGAATGCAAAAGTATTACCCCATTAGGGACCTGTGTTTCTACTTAATGCAAAAGTATTCACCCTCATCAGGACCTGTGTTTCTACTGAATGCAAAGTATTCACCCACCATTAGGGACTGTGTTTCTACTTAATGCAAAAGTATTCACCCTCATCAGGGACCTGTGTTTCTACTGAATGCATAAGTATTCACCCCCATTAGGGACCTGTGTTCCTACTGAGTGCAAAAGTATTCACCCACATTAGGGACCTGTGTTCCTACTGAATGCAAAAGTATTCACCCCATTAGGGACCTGTGTTCCTACTGAATGCAAAAGTATTCACCCCCATTAGGGACCTGTGTTTCTACTGAATGCAAAAGTATTCACCCAAATTAGGGACCTGTATTCTACTGAAGTGCAAAAGTATTCACCCCCATTAGGACCTGTGTTCTACTGAATGCATAAGTATTCACCCCCCATTAGGGACCTGTGTTCCTACTGAATGCAAAAGTATTCACCCCCCCATTAGGGACCTGTGGTTTCTACTGAATGCAAAAGTATTCACCCCCCATTAGGGACCTGTGTTCCTACTGAATGCATAAGTATTCACCCCCCATTAGGGACCTGTGTTCCTACTGAGTGCAAAAGTATTCACCCCCCATTAGGGACCTGTGTTCCTACTGAGTGCAAAAGTATTCACCCCCATTAGGGACCTGTGTTCCTACTGAATGCAAAAGTATTCACCCCCCATTAGGGACCTGTGTTCCTACTGAATGCAAAAGTATTCACCCCCCATTAGGGACCTGTGTTCCTACTGAATGCAAAAGTATTCACCCCCCATTAGGGACCTGTGTTTCTACTGAATGTAAAAGTATTCCACCCCATTAGGGACCTGTGTTCCTACTGAATGCAAAAGTATTCACCCCCATTAGGGACCTGTGTTTCTACTGAATGCAAAAGTATTCACCCCCATTTAGGGACCTGTGTTTCTACTGAATGCAAAAGTATTCACCCCCCATTAGGGACCTGTGTTCCTACTGAGCAGAGTGATGTCTCAGTGATATCATCATATTATAACTCATCCACACAAAATCATCTAAAACTCTTAAGGTGTGAAGACTTTTGCGGCTGTGTAACGTCTTACAGTAAAGCTTTGTGGTCTCTTTCGTTCATTTTTTCTGCACTGATTTTACTTTTTTATTCCAGTAAAAGACGCGAGACGCCGTACACCGACCGCCTGCAGCATTACATCACGTCCGGGGTGAGAGCCGCAGAGGGGGGACGGGGGGGGGGGGGGGCTGGGGGCACAGGGGGGCAGGGGGGGATCATTTTTGTTGCAAATTTTTTCAACAAATTTGCAACTTTTCCCTCTTCTTGTAGCGGTCACTTGAGAAGTGGCCGTGATCGGGGTGGTGATAAAGAAGGTTAAAGGCAGATTAGTGAATTGGGAGATTAATAAGTGAGAGATGGAGGAAAAAGTGAAAACAATAAATTCTAGAATGACAGAAGCCTCAGATTTACAGGAGCCACAATGTATCAAACAGGCGAAATGGGCTCCATAGACTCAACTCAGGGGAAATGTCTGCCATTGTGTTACACTGTGTCTGCCACTAGATGGCGCTCACCACACAAAGCTTTTCCATTTCTGCATAGAGATTTTATAAAAGAGGAAAACAGGAGCCGTCACTTTAATTTTCTCTTACATAAATGAGAAACAATAAGAAACTGCAATAAATCAGGGAACACGCTTCATTCTCCTTCTGGACTAATCCTTCATTCTCAATATTCTTAATTTTAGTATTTCCCAGTAGTAAGATGAGAGCTGTGGTTTGGGGCTCATAGACTTCTATGGGGATCTGTGACTTATTACAGGAGGACGTGCAGCTCCTCCTCCTCCGTCATCTTCTATCTTAGTAATGGCAACATTTGTTTCCACTGAATTCTCATGTGTATTAATAACTAGATGGATGCCGGATGCTATCACATCGGGAGTGCGGCCGTCTCCCCCCACTGTGCTCTCCCCTGTGTGCTGTGTCTCTCCCCCTGTGCTGTCTTCTTCCCTCACATGCTCTCTCCTTTGAGCTGTCTTCCCCCTGTGTGCCCTCCCCCCTGGGATGCGGTCTCTCTCTTCCCTGTGCTCTCTCTCTCCCCTGTCCTGTCTCCTTTGAGCTGTCTTCCCCTGTGTGCCCTCCCCCTGGGATGCGGTCTCTCTCTTCCCTGTGCTCTCTCTCTCCCCCTGTCCTGTCTCCTTTGAGCTGTCTCCCACCTGTGCTTTCTCTTTCTGTGCTCTCTCCTTTGTGCTGTGTTTTCCCCTTGTGAGCTCTCCCCACTGTGTGAAGTCTGTCCCCCTTTGTGCTGTCTTCTCCTCTCTGTGCTCTCAACTTTAAGCTGCCTTCCCTCTGTGCCATCTCTCTCCCCCCTGTGCTTTCTTCTCCCCTCCCCTCCATTCTCTCCTTTGAGCTGTTCTCCCATGTGCACTTGCCTATTGTGCACTTGCCCCTCCTCCTGTGTGCTCACAACCCCCTGTGCACTCATCCCTCCCCCTGTGCACTCTCTCCCGCTTGCGTTCTCTCTTCTCCCATGTGCACTGTCTCTCTTCCCCCTATACACTCTCTCTCCCCCTGAGCACTCTCTATTCTGCCGGAGCACTGTCTGTCACTCCTGTGCGCTCTCTCACTCCTGTGTGCTCTCTCTTCCCACTGTGTGCTGTCTCTGCCCCCTCTGCTTTTTTCCCTTGTGTGCTTTCTCTCCCCTTGTACTGTCTCTCTTCACCCTGTGTGATGTCTCTGTCCCCCTGTGCACTCTCCCCCTCTCCATTGATTCTTCCCCCATGCACTTTGTCTCTCTCCCCTGTTCTGTCTCTCTCTCGCCTGTGCGGTTAGCGCACACAGGCGCAGTTATTGCACCCGCCGCCATCGTTGATCACCCAGGTGTCCAAAGATGCGTTACATGAGTAATTGGGCATGTGCACCAGGTACACACATGCCCTATTACAGAGACAGCGTTATTTGCGGCGGTGAGGTTCGGTGATGGCGGTGGGTGGTGTGAAGCATTGAGGATAAGCGGCATTGAAGTGTCTCGGCGGTTTTGTGTGGCGTTGGGTGCGGACCGCTGCAGCACTGCTGGTTGTACTGCGCAATGGGCCATTACCAGCAGCGGGCGCCATATTTGCACACTCATCACCTGGGAGTGCAGATATGGCTGCCGCGGCACGTGTCATCAGGGCAGAATGACGCTGTAAGTGGATGATGGACAGAACTTCACAATTATCTAAGTAGATTTACAGTATAAAAATTAAAATGATGATTATTCTGTACGTCCAACACTGGCATTAGCTCCATAAATACTGATAGAATCTATGTGCACACAGCGCCTCCTAGTGGCATTGCCCAGAAAGTCAGCAGAGCGTCCTGGAAGAGGAAGGTGAGAGGCCCAATCCCATTACAGTGACTCCAGAGCTGTATTCATAATGAGGCCTCACTGATAACGTTCTGTAGGTTAGAGGCTCATCTACAGGTCAGGGATAAAGTCCGATACAGATAGAACTTTCCAGAATGTAAACAGCCTAGAGAGATTAATACAAACTCTAAACAGGGAAGAAAAGGCAGAAGATTCCAGCTCTGAAGCAGAATAGAGAATGCAGCTGTGGAGGCACTGAAGTGATTACTGATCACTCTATACATAACTGTTATAATACTGCTCAGAAACCATGAACCATAATGTGCCGGACTCTCTATCTCTCAGGTATAGGGGTGAAATAGTACATCGACCCGTCCACGTACGAGGACCCCGCCGAGGCCGTGCGGGAATTCGCTCGGGAGATCGATGTGTCCTATGTAAAGATCGAAGAGGTGGTCGGAACAGGTAACAATGTGATGTGAGAGAAGAAGTAAGACTCTGCATGGTAGATAGATAGATAGATAGATAGATAGATAGATAGATAGATAGATACATGGATAAATAGATATGAGAGATAGATAGATAGATAGATAGATAGATAGATACATAGATAGATAGATAGATAGATAGATAGATAGATAGATAGATAGATAGATAGATAGATAGATACATAGATAGATAGATAGATAGAATGATAATAGGTATGTGATAGTTGGGATTCCTTTCTTTCCTCCAGGAGATTTCGGGGATGTGTGTCGCGGTCGCCTCTGTCTACCTGGAAAGAGAGATATCGCTCTGTGTATCCGCACGCTGCGCTCGGGGAGCAATGACAAGGAACGGGGCGATTTCCTCGGGGAGGCGAGCATCATGGGGCAGTTTGACCATCCCAACGTGGTGCGTCTAGACGGTGCTGTGACCCGCAGTCGCCCCATCATGATCCTGACCGAGTACATGGAGAACGGAGCCCTGGACGCCTATCTCAGGGTAGGGGATGAGTATCAATCAACCACTATTCAGTATGGCAGATGAAGCATGGGCGTGACCGGTCCTGGTGGTGCAGCAGGTGGTGAAGATGTTGGGATATCTTCTTGGGTGGTAGAATATTTTCTTGGCCAGTAGATTATTTATTTGGCCGGTAGATTATTTATTTGGCCAGTGGAATTTATTCTTGGCTGATGAAATATTTTCTTTGCTCGTGGAGTATTTTCTTGGCCGGTGGATTATTTTCTTAGTCGGTTGGATTATTTTCTTGGCCAGTGGATTATTTCCTTGGCCCGTGGATTATTTTCTTGGCTGGTTGGATTATTTTCTTGGCCGGTGGATTATTTTCTTAGTCGGTTGGATTATTTTCTTGGTCAGTTGGATTATTTTCTTGGTCAGTTGGATTATTTTCTTGGCTGGTGGATTATTTTCTTGGCCGGTGGATTATTTTCTTGGCCGGTGGATTATTTTCTTAGTCGGTTGGATTATTTTCTTGGTCGGTTGGATTATTTTCTTGGTCGGTGGATTATTTTCTTGGTCGGTGGATTATTTTCTTGGCCAGTGGATTATTTTCTTAGTCGGTTGGATTATTTTCTTAGTCAGTTGGATTATTTTCTTGGTCAGTTGGATTATTTTCTTGGCTGGTGGATTATTTTCTTGGCCGGTGGATTATTTTCTTGGCCGGTGGATTATTTTCTTGGTCGGTGGATTATTTTCTTGGCCAGTGGATTATTTTCTTAGTCGGTTGGATTATTTTCTTAGTCGGTTGGATTATTTTCTTGGTCAGTTGGATTATTTTCTTGGCTGGTTGGATTATTTTCTTGGCCGGTGGATTATTTTCTTAGTCGGTTGGATTATTTTCTTAGTCGGTTGGATTATTTTCTTGGCCGGTGTATTATTTTCTTGGCTGGTGGATTATTTTCTTGGCCGGTGTATTATTTTCTTGGCTGGTGGATTATTTTCTTGGCCGGTGGATTATTTTCTTGGCCGGTGGATTATTTTCTTGTCCAGTGGATTATTTTCTTGGCCAGTGGATTATTTTCTTGGCCGGTGGATTATTTTCTTGGCCGGTGGATTATTTTCTTGGCCGGTTGATTATTTTCTTGGCCAGTGGATTATTTTCTTGGCCGTGGTGGATTATTTTCTTGGTCGGTTGGATTATTTTCTTGGCCGGTGGATTATTTTCTTGGTCGGTTGGATTATTTTCTTGGCCGGTGGATTATTTTCTTAGTCGGTTGGATTATTTTCTTGGCCGGTGTATTATTTTCTTGGCTGGTGGATTATTTTCTTGGCCGGTGTATTATTTTCTTGGCTGGTGGATTATTTTCTTGGCCAGTGGATTATTTTCTTGGCCGGTGGATTATTTTCTTGGCCGGTGGATTATTTTCTTGGCCGGTTGATTATTTTCTTGGCCAGTGGATTATTTTCTTGGCCGGTGGATTATTTTCTTGGCCGGTGGATTATTTTCTTGGCCAGTGGATTATTTTCTTGGCCGGTGGATTATTTTCTTGGTCGGTTGGATTATTTTCTTGGCCGGTGGATTATTTTCTTGGCCGGTGGATTATTTTCTTGGCCGGTGTATCATGTTCTTGTTTTTCACAGTGGACTGTATATCGACGACTCTCCCATCTTCCTGACAGCCTCCTTCTTGTTGTATCTCAGCAGTGTGAGGGCGGTCTGTCCGCCCTACAGATGGTCTCCATGCTCCGTGGTGTGGCCTCCGGCATGCGATATCTGTCCGATAGAAGTTACATCCACAGAAACCTTGCAGCTCGCAGCATCCTGGTGAACGGACAGTTGGTTTGTAAGGTGTCCAGATTGCTCGGACCTCTAGATCTGGTAAGTGTTTAAGGCATAGCCTTCTGGCCGGTTGAAGCTTGTCCTCTGAGACCTCCTAAATACATTGACCAGTTTGTAACCCCTTAATGTCTCTCGTTGGAGTGTGGCAAGGCTTAAATTGGGTCCTTCACCAATTTCTTTACTTTTTCTTAAAAATATTGAAAATTTTGGAAAGTGTTGGTAAATGAGGGTCATATTGTGTATAATTAATTTCCATATTTCCCTCCTGGTTGGTAGACGGGCTGAGAGATTTTGTGCCTTAGTCCAAATACATGAAGTCCAACAAGTTTCCTAAATCTTTAATATCCCTTTAAAATTGTTGTAAAGAGCCCCTCAATCCCGAGGAGGACAATCTAGGCCCATCCTCTAACCATTCCAGATAGGAGCTCCTCCGAAGGTTCTTAGGTCTTTATTGAGTCTCCTCCATGGTCCTGCAGGTTGGCCGGCAGTCTCTACGTTGGATGGCACCGGAAGCTCATCAGCAACGCAAGTTCTCCAGCGCCAGTGACGTGTGGAGCTATGGCATCGTCATGTGGGAAGTCACCTCCTACGGAGAGCGGCCATACTGGGACATGAGCAACCAAGAGGTGACCTCTATATGTCTTCTGTCCTTCACAAGCTTTTTATCCAGTGGTAACATGTGTAAAGTTTTTTGTATACAGCTTCTAAGAAGATGTATGTGTCACTTTGGGTACAGAATTCAATCAAAACCCTGTATGTAGTCTGATCTGGCAGTTCTCCTGCCTTTTTGCCACCATACATGTGCTAGGTTAGCAAGTAGGAAAGCAGCCACCATTTATGAAGAAAGCCCATAAGTCCTACTCTCTTCACTCATTCCTAGAGGAAGCCTGTGAGTCGTCCTATTCATGAAGAAAGCATGTGGGTCCTACCCACAGGCTTTCTCTATGTAATGCTGGTGGATGTGGACCCAATGCACCAAGGGCCGGTCTTACCCTGGAGGACATAACTAAGTGCCTACTTGGTCTTCACTAGAGCTTAAGATGGGGGGGATAGTCTTGGCTGCAGGTGGTCACAATGTATCACTTCAGGGCAGACCTTGGGTCTGCATAACTGACAGGATGGTCAGAGACATAGGTACGAGGTAGAGGTGGGCAAAGGCAAAGTAAAGGTCAGATAATCTGAGGTCAGGGCAAGCAGCACAGGTTCAATATATACAGCCCAGGTCATGGGTGGAGATATCAGGATAAATGGTAAGTGAGCCAGGTCACTAACAAGAGAGAAAGAATGAACAAACAGGAACTAAAAAGAAGATACTAGGAACCTCCAACCAGGCAAGGAGTGGTGGGAAGAGCTGCCTGATAAACAACCTGCTGCCTAGGGATAGGCTGGGGAAGTTAAACCCTACAGGACATAGTAGGGATAAGTTATTACAGGAAATGGCAATGCCTCCCTATAGCCTGGTGGAGACAGCAGGCATATGAAGCCAAGTTGGAAGAGCTGAATGAGGACTCAGCACAGTAGCCTGACAAGGAGCCGAGTAGGGAACGCAAGGTGTAGCATGGCACTGGGAGCCCGTGCACGGTACCGCCATGGGCCATGACATGCTATAGGTGGGAGAGGGAAGCAGGACTCACAAGCTTTGTCTTAGGTGGGTGGGGGAGGCAAGACTCACAGTCTCTCTATATGAATAGGTGGGAGGTGGAGGACTCACGGGTTTTCTATGTAAGTAGGTGGGGGTAGAGGGCTCAGTGGCTTTATATATAGATGGGTGGGTGGTTCAGGACTTACAGGCTTTCTCTATAGGTGGATGGAGGAAGCAGGACTCACAGGCTTTCTCTATGAGTTGATGGTGAAAGCAGGACTTTCTATATGAGTAGGTGGGAGATGCAGGACTCACAGGCTTTCTATATGAGTAGGTGGGAGGTGCAGGACTCACAGGCTTTCTATATGAGTAGGTGGGGGATGCAGGACTCACAGGCTTTCTATATGAGTAGGTGGGAGGTGCAGGACTCACAGGCTTTCTATATGTGTAGGTGGGAGGTGCAGGACTCACAGGCTTTCTATATGAGTAGGTGGGAGGTGCAGGACTCACAGGCTTTCTATATGTGTAGGTGGGAGAGGCAGGACTCACAGGCTTTCTATATCAGTAGGTGGGAGGTGCAGGACTCACAGGCTTTCTATATGAGTAGGTGGGGGATGCAGGACTCACAGGCTTTCTATATGAGTAGGTAGGAGGTGCCAGACTCACAGACTTTCTATATGAGTAGGTGGGGATGCAGGACTCACAGGCTTTCTATATGAGTAGGTGAGAGATGCAGGACTCACAGGCTTTCTATATGAGTAGGTGGGAGATGCAGGACTCACAGGCTTTCTATATGAGTAGGTGGGGGATGCAGGACTCACAGGCTTTCTATATGAGTAGGTGGGAGGTGCAGGACTCATAGGCTTTCTATATGAGTAGGTGGGAGATGCAGGACTCACAGGCTTTCTATATGAATAGGTGGGAGGTGCAGGACTCACAGGCTTTCTATATGAGTAGGTGGGGGATGAGGACTCACAGGCTTTCTATATGAGTAGGTGGGGGATGAGGACTCACAGGCTTTCTATATGAGTAGGTGGGGGATGAGGACTCACAGGCTTTCTATATGAGTAGGTGGGGGATGAGGACTCACAGGCTTTCTATATGAGTAGGTGGGGGATGAGGACTCACAGGCTTTCTATATGAGTAGGTGGGGGATGAGGACTCACAGGCTTTCTATATGAGTAGGTGGGAGATGCAGGACTCACAGGCTTTCTATATGAGTAGTGGGGGATGAGGACTCACAGGCTTTCTATATGAGTAGGTGGGGGATGAGGACTCACAGGCTTTCTATATGAGTAGGTGGGGGATGAGGACTCACAGGCTTTCTATATGAGTAGGTGGGAGATGCAGGACTCACAGGCTTTCTATATGAGTAGGTGGGGGATGCAGGACTCACAGGCTTTCTATATGAGTAGGTGGGGGATGCAGGACTCACAGGCTTTCAATATGAGTAGGTGGGAGATGCAGGACTCACAGGCTTTCTCTATGAGTAGGTGGGGGATGCAGGACTCACAGGCTTTCAATATGAGTAGGTGGGGGATGCAGGACTCACAGGCTTTCTATATGAGTAGGTGAGAGATGCAGGACTCACAGGCTTTCTATATGAGTAGGTGGGGGATGAGGACTCACAGGCTTTCTATATGAGTAGGTGGGGGATGAGGACTCACAGGCTTTCTATATGAGTAGGTGGGGGATGAGGACTCACAGGCTTTCTATATGAGTAGGTGGGGGATGAGGACTCACAGGCTTTCTATATGAGTAGGTGGGGGATGAGGACTCACAGACTTTCTATATGAGTAGGTGGGGGATGAGGACTCACAGGCTTTCTATATGAGTAGGTGGGGGATGAGGACTCACAGGCTTTCTATATGAGTAGGTGGGGATGAGGACTCACAGGCTTTCTATATGAGTAGGTGGGAGATGCAGGACTCACAGGCTTTCTATATGAGTAGGTGGGGGATGAGGACTCACAGGCTTTCTATATGAGTAGGTGGGGGATGAGGACTCACAGGCTTTCTGAGTTGTGTCAGGTGTTAAACAGCTTTTTAAATTAAAATCCTGAATGAAATTATAGAAACCTGTGTATCTCCCATCTCATGTCTTCATTCTTTGTCCCATCATCCCACCAGATCCTTGACCTTTGTGTCTCAATGGTCTCCATGTTGGAATCCTCATCAGCTCCTCTAAGCCTTTGTCTCCTTTCTGTTCTATCCTCCTCAGGTATTAGACGCCATAGACCAGGAGTACCGCCTTCCGCCGCCCCCGGACTGCTTCAGCGCTCTGCACCTCCTGATGTTGGACTGTTGGCAGCTGGATCGTTCTCAGAGGCCTCGGTTTGAGCAGATTGTCAGCTCTTTGGACCGCATGATACGAAATCCTAACTGCCTGAAAACAGTGGGAGTCTCAAGCAGCAGGTGAGTGGGGCTTCATCCTCTATCGGGGGTCTACTCCTCTTGGGTGTTATAGGGAGTCTCTGCTTTGGAAAACAACCAGGGACAAAGCTACACAGGGGGAACAAAGCTACACGGGGTACAATGGAAGCTCCTCTCCCCAAGGGTCCAACTGCTACATAAGAGGATTAGAAGCCTCATACTGATCACCCTCATTCCAGAAAACATTACAAGTCAATGTAAAATATTGAATTATATCTTAGCAGAGACCTGTTCTTTCTCCTCTTATGAGCCACTTCTATTTCTCACCTTCCCTCCTTGTTGTGGTCAAGACAAAAAAGACTGCCGCTAACCCCCTGAGGGGCCAGATTACAGCTGCGTATTCATGTAAAGCCTCGGCCATAATGTTGCTGATTAATCTGATCCCTGCGGTGAAAGATCTGATCTGTGAGTAATCTCCGTCTGAAGTTTTTATCTGATGACGCCTTCTGTGCATCGGTGGGGACATAGGGGTATTGGACTTGGGGGTATTCATCATGTCCACCCCTGCACCTACCTCCTCTGTGTCATCACTGATTATTCTGATTATTTGCAAAGGAGGTTCCTTCATTTGGCATTATTGCTTTGTGACATCAATTTTAAAACGTTTTATCATATCAACTTTCTAGTAAATAAAACTTTAAAAAAACATTTTTTATTACTATAAAAAATATATATATTTTTTTTTAATATTAATATTTTTTTTTTCATAAATATATTTTTTTTCAAATGATTCATTATTTTTTATATATTTTTTATTTGTATATATAAGGACATTTATTATATATTTTTTATATGTTTTTTTATTGTTTTTTATTTATTAATATAAAGTTTGTTGTATTGTTACACTTAAGCTTTTAATGTAGCACTCTCCTTTTCTTTATGTGCCTTTTGTGCCATTAGCACATTGATTTATCTCTTTGGAGAATAAACTAGTGATGCGAGGGTTAACTTGAGGCCACCTTGGCCATATCCAGCCCCCATGTCCCCGCCACCCCAATGCACAGAAGACATCTTAACCCTCCGTCACATACAATAGGCCTGACAGGCGCATCTCTTTTACTTTCATTTCTCCTTCCTCACCAGATTGTGAGGAAATCCCCTCCCTCCAGGTAGTCTCCTGTCTCTAGCAGCTCTGTGAAACCTCATACCACAGTTGGATTGCAGAGCTTCAGGAGGACAGATATAACTGCGCTAATCTCTCAGGCTCATTGTATGTGAACATGTCACACTCAATAAGTTTGGAGATGGGAGAGGAGGAGAGGGAGGAGCAAAGAGAGACTGAAGTACAGACACACAGACATTCTGCTGCTTTCTAGTAGATGTTTTATCTCAACCTAGTGCTGAAATGAAAACTACACAGATAAATGTTTTACCTCACTCCAGAGATGGATTCACAGTTACACCGCTCAGTCCTGCTGTATAATGTCCTCCACGCTGCTGATGATTTTCAGTGTCCTAATTCATCCTAGTGCTGGATTCACAGCTACACCGCTCAGCCCTGATGTCCTCCATGCTGCTGATGCTTTAGTGTTTTAAATTATGCTACTGCTGGATTCGCATCTACACCACTCAGCCCTGATGTATAATGTCCTCCATGCTGCTAATGCTTTTTAGTAATTTTTCTCAGCCTAGTATTGGATGCATAGCTGCACTCTTCAGTCCTGCTGTATAATGTCGTCAATACTGCTGATGGTTTTTAGTATTTTAATTCACTCTAGTGCTGGATTCACAGCTACAGCACTCAGTCCTGCTTTACAGTCCTCCCTGCTGCTGATGCTCTGCAGAGAGGAGGAGGCTGCACAGGAGCAATGCTCTGCAGAGAGGAGGCTGCACAGGAGCAATGCTCTGCAGAGAGGAGGCTGCACAGGAGCAATACTCTGCACAGAGGAGGCTGCACAGGAGCACTGCTCTGCAGAGAGGAGGCTGCACAGGAGCAATACTCTGCACAGAGGAGGCTGCACAGGAGCACTGCTCTGCAGAGAGGAGGCTGCACAGGAGCAATGCTCTGCAGAGAGGAGGCTGCACAGGAGCAATGCTCTGCAGAGAGGAGGCTGCACAGGAGCAATGCTCTGCAGAGAGGAGGCTGCACAGGAGCAATGCTCTGCAGAGAGGAGGCTGCACAGGAGCAATGCTCTGCAGAGAGGAGGCTGCACAGGAGCAATGCTCTGCAGAGAGGAGGAGGCTGCACAGGAGCAATGCTCTGCAGAGAAGAGGCTGCAAAGAAGCATTGTTCTGCATGAGGGCAGGCTGCACAGGAGCATTGCTCTGCAGAGGGGAGGCTGCACAGGAGCAATGCTCTGCAGAGGGGAGGCTGCACATGAGCAATGCTCTGCAGAGAAGAGGCTGCACAGGAGCAATGCTCTGCACAGAGGAGGCTGCACAGGAGCACTGCTCTGCATGAGGGAAGGCTGCACAGGAGCATTGCTCTGCAGAGAGGAGGCTGCACAGGAGCAATGCTCTGCAGAGAGGAGGCTGCACAGGAGCAATGCTCTGCAGAGAGGAGGCTGCACAGGAGCAATGCTCTGCAGAGAGGAGGCTGCACAGTAGCATTGCTCTGCATGAGGGGAGGCTGCACAGGACCAATGCTCTGCACAGAGGAGGCTGCACAGGAGCAATGCTCTGCAGAGAGGAGGCTGCACAGGAACAATGCTCTGCTCAGAGGAGGAGGCAGCACAGGAGCTATGCTCTGCAGAGAGGAGGAGGCTGCACAGGAGCAATGCTCTGCAGAGAGGAGGAGGCTGCACAGGAGCAATGCTCTGCAGAGAGGAGGAGGCTGCACAGGAACAATGCTCTGCAGAGAGGAGGAGGCTGCACAGGAGCAATGCTCTGCAGAGAGGAGGCTGCACAGGAGCAATGCTCTGCAGAGAGGAGGCTGCACAGGAGCAATACTCAGCAGAGAGGAGGCTGCACAGGAGCAATGCTCTGCAGAGAGGAGGAGGCTGCACTGGAGCAATGCTCTGCAGAGAGGAGGAGGCTGCACAGGAACAATGCTCTGCAGAGAGGAGGCTGCACAGGAGCAATGCTCTGCAGAGAGGAGGCTGCACAGGAGCAATGCTCTGCAGAGAGGAGGCTGCACAGGAGCAATACTCAGCAGAGAGGAGGCTGCACAGGAGCAATGCTCTGCATGAGTGGAGCCAAGATGCTGGGGACGGCGGAGTGAAAATGCCGTGGTGGGGAAGACTATGACAGGCAGAGTGCCTCTGTCCTCTGCTGACCACTCTGCCCACCGCACTGCGCTAACCACTCTGCCCGCCGCACTGCGCTGACCACTCTGCCCGCCGCACTCACTGCTAACCACTGAGCCACCATACTCCTGCTAACCACTGAGCCACCGTACTTTGCTAACCACTGAGCCACCGCGCAGTGCTAACCACTGAGCCACCATATACAGTGATAACCACTGAGCCACCATATACAGTGCTAACCACTGAGCCACCATATACAGTGCTAACCACTGAGCCACCGTATACAGTGCTAACCACTGAGCCACCATATACAGTGCTAACCACTAAGCCACCATATTTACAGTGCTAACCACTGAGCCATCATATACAGTGCTAACCACTGAGCCACCATACAGTGCTAACCACTGAGCCACCATACAGTGCTAACCACTGAGCCACCATAAAGTGCTAACCACTGAGCCACCATACAGTGCTAACCACTGAGCCACCATATACAGCGCTAACCACTGAGCCACCATATACAGTGCTAATCACTGAGCCACCATATACAGTGCTAACCACTGAGCCACCATATACAGTGCTAACCACTGAGTCACCACATACAGTGCTAACCACTGAGCCACCATATACAGTGCTAATCACTGAGCCACCATATACAGTGCTAATCACTGAGCCACCATATACAGTGCTAACCACTGAGCCACCATATACAGTGCTAATCACTGAGCCACCATACAGTGCTAACCACTGAGCCACCATATACAGTGCTAACCACTGAGCCACCATATACAGTGCTAACCACTGAGCCACCATATACAGTGCTAACCACTGAACCACCTGTATACACACAATTAATTTCACCGCACTCCCCTAAATATTAGTAAATAAACTATATATGGATTCTAGACTACCCGATTCTTTAGAATCGGGCTCACAGCTAGTCTACTATATAACCCATCCAGCACTACACATAGGCGTCACCCACAGCGCCCATTACCAAAAATAAATTTCTCCTAATATCCTAGGAAGGGATTGGCGTTTGAAGGCATGCAGGCAGCGTTCCTTCAAATAGAAAATGTCCTTGAAAATGAAAAAGTGATGGATCAGGACAAAGTAGAGTGGCTCAACAATCAAATCACTCATCGTGCCATCCACTCTGCTAGTCCCAAGAAGAAGTGAACCGCCTCTATACGTAGGGTATGGCAAATGCATGAATAGAGAAACTCGACATCAGCTGAAATGATAAGCATGTCAAATTACACAAAAATGCCATCAACCCGATTTAGGACGTCTGTTGTGTCATTGACATATGATGGAAGGGTCTCTGCCAAGAGATTGAGATGAAAGTCAATCAACTGACATCGATTTATAGAGACCCCCAATGCCAGGCACGATCGGGCGTCCCGGTGGAGTAAGGGAATCTTTGTGGATCTTCAGGAGTAAATAGAACGTGGGTATTTGAGGGCAGGACAACAAGAGACTGTCCCAACATATCTTTTTTTACACAGCAGAATTGCAATAAAATCACATATGCAATATTTCTCTGTATAATGAGACCCGGTCCACCACACCGCCTCACGACTGGAACTTCCCCCTCCCACTGTATCCCCACCCGCCCCATATAGACTGTGAGCCCTCGCGGACAGGATTTCTCGCCTCTTGTATCTTTACGACCGACTTGTCCACTTTTATTGTTACTTGTATTGTTACTATGTTACTTGTCCTAGTCTGCCCCTTTTAGCATGTAAAGCGCCATGGAATATAATGGCGCTATATAAATAAGTAATGATAATAATAGTATAATGTCTACACCTTACTCAAGTCTGTGGGGAAAATCTGCAAATAAAGTGCAAAATGACTGCAATAGAAAATCTGCTGCCGATTCAAAATGGCCCCAAAGGGAACGGAGCATTAGACGATGATTTACTAGTAAGAAACGAGGTGTCAGGAGTCTGATAAATATCTGGAAGTCACAGCATCTACGGTGTATGATTGTTAGTACAGTATAATGTCTCAGGACTTTACTAATAAATCTTTATAAACCTTTAATATGTATTAAAAATGCAAAAAATGTGAAACTGAAAACAAAAAGCGGAGAAAGTTCCCATAGAAGCCAATCAGCTCGGCTGTCACATGTCACAGGGTCACTGAGGAATGAGAGGAAGGATCTGATTGGTCATTATGGGAGATGATTCACCTTTTCCTTTGTCCCAGTTTTTATAAATCTCCCCCTGGATTTACATCCCCTTTGTGTCTAAGGCGGCGTTCACACATTGTGTTATTGCCATAGTTGTAACCTGTGATCACAACCTTAAATTTACACATCACCTAGCCAGGCCGACTTACCAAAGAAAAGAGAGACGTTTGTTAAATAATATAACATTTCTTTATTGAAAGTGTAACAAATATTCTTAAAAATCTTGCTGTGAATAGATGTCGGAATAAAAGTAAATAACCCCAATCAGTGTCCCCCCGAGCGGATCATGTGTGATACCTTACACTGCAGCACGATCTATCCTGGGGCGTTCTCTACAGACAAGACAAGACAGAACTCGGAGAGTTTACCAAGGTGACAATGATAGGAAAAGGGAGGAACAGGGGAGAAAACTGGGTACAAACTCGTAAACATAAAAAGGAGAAAAACACTCAGACCTCATCCAGAGGACATTTACTGTGGCGGCATTTTATCATCTGTATTACAACCTGAGGACACTTCATAGATTCATATAGAGCAGATTATAAGACCCCGATCATTCTTCTATGGTGATGAAAGATGTCGTCTGCTGCTCCCCAATATCTTTATAGAACCTTTATATACACGTAACACAGGATGAAGGGGCTCGGTGAAGGCGGCAGTGAAGGTGTGTAAGTGCCTGATGGGGTCACACAGCTCATAAAAGGACAGCTGCCCGGCCTCATAATCCAGGTATATCCGGAATCTATTACTGGAGATCCAGTGAGGTAACTGGATCACTGCACTGTCATGTATCACTAAATGCTCATCATTATCTAGATCTAGCTCTAAACCCCAGGACTTGTTATTAAATCCAATATCTGACTGCTCTCCCCTCCTCACTACACTGCGATAACACATCCCCACACTCCACATCCGTGACCCACTGATCTCCACATCCCAGTAATGTCGTCCTGAGATAAATCCCCTCCTGCTCATCAACTGATGAAGTTCAAATCTCTCTGCTGTTTCTGGACGATTCTGTCTTATTTCTGTCCAGGTCACAGTTTTCAGGTCGTCTGATATAAAGAGATCATTATCAGCCGTGTTTACATCCAGTAATATGTCTGCAGGATCCTGTACATAGAAGATCACATTTATATCTCTAATCATAGCAGCTAATGTGTGTGATATGTGTAAGATCAGCTCCGCACACCCGAACACCTCCATCATTTCCCCCTGTGTCATCACCACCATCATGTCCTCCTGTGTCCTCATCACCTCCATCATGTCCTCCTGTGTCCTCATCACTTCCATCATGTCCTCTTGTGTCCTCATCACCTCCATCATGTCCTCCTGTGTCCTCATCACCTCCATCATGTCCTCCTGTGTCCTCATCACTTCCATCATGTCCTCTTGTGTCCTCATCACCTCCATCATGTCCTCCTGTGTCCTCATCACCTCCATCATGTCCTCCTGTGTCCTCATCACCTCCATCATGTCCTCCTGTGTCCTCATCACCTCCATCATGTCCTCCTGTGTCCTCATCACTTCCATCATGTCCTCTTGTGTCCTCATCACCTCCATCATGTCCTCTTGTGTCCTCATCACCTCCATCATGTCCTCCTGTGTCCTCATCACCTCCATCATGTCCTCCTGTGCCCTCATCACCTCTATCATGTCCCCCTGTGTCCTCATCACCTCCATCATGTCCCCCTGTGTCCTCATCACATCCATCATATTCTCCTGTGTCATTACCTCCCCCCTCAGGATCACACAAGTCACCGGTGTTGGGTTCCTGTAAGACAGTCAGTGGATCAGTCATGTTACACAGATCCTCAATGTGCCTCATCCTCTTGGACAGCTCGTCCTTCTTTATTTCCAGTTTCTGGATCACATGTGACAGTGACATCTTCTCTTCCCACCTGGAGATCTCACTCAGGATCTTCTCCAGGTCGTCCACCCATGTCCTGATGTCTATAAACAGGGCAGTGACTCTCTCGGCTTCTGCGGATATTTTATCTTGACCTTTTCTCCTGAGATCCTCCAGACTCCGGACTTTTTCCTCTGTCTTCGGTCTTTTTCTGATCAGATTCTCCCGGACATTTGTCAGGTGTTTAATCTTCTTCTTCTCAGAGGCCTCATCCAGTGTCTCCACCCGGTGTCCCTGATGTTCTCCGGTCAGGGTGCAGGACACACAGATACAAGCTCCGTCCTCCGTGCAGTAATACTTCAGCACCTCTTCATGGACAGAACATTTCCGGGTCTCCAGAGAAGTGCTGGGATCTGGTATGACGTGTTCTTCTTCCTTAATGTGATCTTTTAGGTGATTATGACACACTAGATGGCGGCCCGATTCTAAAGAATCGGGTAGTCTAGAATCCATATATAGTTTATTTAGTAATAGTTAGGGGAGTGCGGTGAAATTAATTGTGTGTATACAGGTGGCTCAGTGGTTAGCAGAGTATACGGTGGCTCAGTGGGTAGCACTGCGCGCGGTGGCTCAGTGGTTAGCACTGTATGGTGGCTCAGTGGTTAGCAGTGAGTGCGGTGGCTCAGTGGGTAGCAGTGAGTGGGGTGGCTCAGTGGTTAGCAGTGAGTGCGGTGGCTCAGTGGTTAGCAGTGAGTGCGGTGGCTCAGTGGTTAGCAGTGAGTGCGGTGGCTCAGTGGGTAGCAGTGAGTGCGGTGGCTCAGTGGGTAGCAGTGAGTGCGGTGGCTCAGTGGTCAGCAGTGAGTGCGGTGGCTCAGTGGTCAGCAGTGAGTGCGGTGGCTCAGTGGTCAGCAGTGAGTGCGGTGGCTCAGTGGTCAGCAGTGAGTGCGGTGGCTCAGTGGGAAGCAGTGAGTGCGGTGGCTCAGTGGGAAGCAGTGAGTGCGGTGGCTCAGTGGGAAGCAGTGAGTGCGGTGGCTCAGTGGGAAGCAGTGAGTGCGGTGGCTCAGTGGGAAGCAGTGAGTGCGGTGGCTCAGTGGAAGCAGTGAGTGCGGTGGCTCAGTGGGAAGCAGTGAGTGCGGTGGCTCAGTGGTCAGCAGTGAGTGCGGTGACTCAGTGGGAAGCAGTGAGTGCGGTGGCTCAGTGGGAAGCAGTGAGTGCGGTGGCTCAGTGGGAAGCAGTGAGTGCGGTGGCTCAGTGGGAAGCAGTGAGTGCGGTGGCTCAGTGGGAAGCAGTGAGTGCGGTGGCTCAGTGGGTAGCAGTGAGTGCGGTGGCTCAGTGGGTAGCAGTGAGTGCGGGTTGGCATGAGTGGGAGGTAGCAGTGAGTGCGGTGGCTCAGTGGGTAGCAGTGAGTGCGGTGGCTCAGTGGGTAGCAGTGAGTGCGGTGGCTCAGTGGGTAGCAGTGAGTGCGGTGGCTCAGTGGGTAGCAGTGAGTGCGGTGGCTCAGTGGTAGCAGTGAGTGCGGTGGCTCAGTGGTCAGCAGTGAGTGCGGTGGCTCAGTGGTCAGCAGTGAGTGCGGTGGCTCAGTGGTCAGCAGTGAGTGCGGTGGCTCAGTGGTCAGCAGTGAGTGCGGTGGCTCAGGGTCAGCAGTGAGTGCGGTGGCTCAGTGGTCAGCAGTGAGTGGCGTGGCTCAGTGGTCAGCAGTGAGTGCAGCACAGGTGGGGGGTCAGAGGAGAGGGGAGGCTGGGGGGGTCAGAGGAGAGCGGAGGCTTGGGGGGGTCAGAGGAGAGCGGAGGCTGGGGGGGTCAGAGGAGAGCGGAGGCTGGGGGGGTCAGAGGAGAGCGGAGGCTGGGGGGGTCAGAGGAGAGCGGAGGCTGGGGGGGGTCAGAGGAGAGCGGAGGCTGGGGGGGGTCAAGGAGAGCGGAGGCTGGGGGGGGTCATAGGAGAGCGGAGGCTGGGGGGGTCATAGGAGAGCGGAGGCTGGGGGGGGTCAAGAGGAGGCGGGGGGCTGGGGGTGGGGGGGTCAGAGGAGAGCGGAGGCTGGGGGGGGTCAGAGGACGGAGCTGAGGGCATGAGGCGGGGCTCAGGGAGAGGCGGGGCTAGGGAGGGGGTCAGAGGGGGCGGTGGCTGATGGTAGCAGTGAGTGCGGTGGCTCAGTGGGTAGCAGTGACTGCGGTGGCTCAGTGGGTAGCAGTGAGTGCGGTGGCTCATTGGTCAGCAGTAGTGCGGTGCTATGGTCAGCAGTGAGTGCAGTGGTCAGTGGGTAGCAGTGAGTGCGGTGGCTCATTGGGTAGCAGTGAGTGCGGTGCTTATTGGTCAGCAGTCAGTGCGGTCGCTCAGTGGTCAGCAGTGAGTGCGGTCGCTCAGTGGTCAGCAGTGAGTGCGGTGGCTCATTGGTCAGCAGTGAGTGCGTTCGCTCAGTGGTCAGCAGTGAGTGCGGTCGCTCAGTGGTCAGCAGTGAGTGCGGTCGCTCAGTGGTCAGCAGTGAGTGCGGTCGCTCAGTGGTCGGCAGTGAGGGCGGTGGCTCAGTGGTCAGCAGTGAGTGCGGTGGCTCAGTGGTCAGCAGTGAGTGCGGTCGCTCAGTGGTCGGCAGTGAGGGCGGTGGCTCAGTGGTCAGCAGTGAGGGTGGTGGTTCAGTGGTCAGCAGTGAGGGCTGGAGGGGCCAGAGGAGGGCTGGAGGGGCCAGAGCAGGGCTGGAGGGGCCAGAGCAGGGCTGGAGGGGCCAGAGCAGGGCTGGAGGGGCCAGAGGAGGGCTGGAGGGGCCAGAGCAGGGCTGGAGGGGCCAGAGCAGGGCTGGAGGGGCCAGAGCAGGGCTGGAGGGGCCAGAGCAGGGCTGGAGGGGCCAGAGGAGAGCGGAGGTGGCAGAGGAGAGCGGAGGGAGGGTGGCGGAACACTTACTCGGCTGTTGGCGGGCGGCGGGCAGCGGCAGTGGTGGCGGCAGTTCCGGAGCCCGGGGGCGGAGTGTGGGCGGGGCTAGCTCCGTGATGGAGGAGCTTCAGCCGGTCTGTGGAGAGAGCGTGGCAGGACCGGGAGCTGTGCCGGCGGAGGCCCCACACTCGTTCCGGGCCGGTTGCCGGATGTTGGTGGGCGGATACCGGGCTCTGCCTGATGGAGGAGGAGAGTGGGCGGCGAGCTGCAGGGCTGTGGGCCGGATGTGGGCGGCCGCAGACGGGGCTCTGTGCAGGGCCGGTGGCGCCGCTCGTGGGTCTGGTGCTTCCGGTTCCGGTCTTTGACACAGGATGGAGGCCATCACGGAAGTTGAGCGGATTTTGGCCGGAAGTGGCCTTCGGGTTTTATGTATAAGATAGAAGCCTCACACTCCAGACAGAATATCACAGCCCGTACAGGAGAGTCCACACAGTAAGTGCAGAGGATTGAGGGATCATTCCCAGGTGTAGACCGGATATTCTCCATTACTTTACACAGAGTTATGTTCCTCTTCAGTGTCGGCTGCTCCTGTAATTGTTCTCTACATTCAGGACAGGAATAATCTCCAGACTCGTCCTGTGTATTCAGCATCTGATCCATACAGCCCCGGCAGAAGCTGTGTCCACATCTCAGGGTTACAGGATCTGTATACAGGCTCAGACAGACGGCACAGTCCAGCTCCTTTACAAGACCTGCAGACGCCATCGCTGAAAGCAGAAGAAATAAAAGGACAAATGTGTTAGGATCAGAGAACAGTCTGTGAGATCTCAGGTTAAGACACAAAGGGTAGGGTCACATTGCAAACATGAATTGCATTCACCGCATCCGGATCCGGATGCGGTGAACGCAATGCCGGGCACACACATTTTTTTACAAAAATGTGTGGTGAATACCGCACTGTGGTAACCGGATGGCTCAGGATGTGTAATCCTGAGCCATCCGGTAACTGCAGAGTTTGCGGATCCCGGCTATTGCCGGGATCAGCAAACCTAGTAAAGAGTTAAATTGATTACTAAAGTACTGTTTGAGGTCTGTAGGGGGGCTTAGACCCCCTACAGACCGGCCGCCCACTTCGGTGGCCTTCTAGTACAATATCCCCGCTGGCACGGGCTCCTCCGAGCCCGTGCAAGTCCCCACACCCCCAGCCCCCCGAATTACTATACAGGGGTGCCTGCACCCCTCTGGTATACTTATTCCTGTATGGGGGGAAAATGATATATTAAAGTCATGGTTAAAGTACATATTTACGTGTATCCTGCTCCAATGTTGTGAATAATCCATGGGCGGGGCTGTTTGCGGCAGCCTCCGCCCCCTCATTTCTCATGGCCGCCCCCTCTGTGCCTCAGCCATTGATGTGACGCCGGACGCGTCATGAAAGGGGCGGGGCGCACGGTGTGACGGGTTCGCCCCGCCCCTTTCATGACGCGTCCGGCGTCACATCAATGGCTGAGGCACAGAGGGGGCGGCCATGAGAAATGAGGGGGCGGAGGCTGCCGCAAACAGCCCCGCCCATGGATTATTCACAACATTGGAGCAGGATACACGTAAATATGTACTTTAACCATGACTTTAATATATCATTTTCCCCCCATACAGGAATAAGTATACCAGAGGGGTGCAGGCACCCCTGTATAGTAATTCGGGGGGCTGGGGGTGTGGGGACTTGCACGGGCTCGGAGGAGCCCGTGCCAGCGGGGATATTGTACTAGAAGGCCACCGAAGTGGGCGGCCGGTCTGTAGGGGGGTCTAAGCCCCCCTACAGACCTCAAACAGTACTTTAGTAATCAATTTAACTCTTTACTAGGTTTGCTGATCCCGGCAATAGCCGGGATCCGCAAACTCTGCAGTTACCGGATGGCTCAGGATTACACATCCTGAGCCATCCGGTTACCACAGTGCGGGTCCCAGAAACGCTGCGAAAACTGCTGCCTGCATGATTTAAAACGCAGGCAGCAGTGCCGGATACGGCCACCGGATGGCTTGTGAAGCCATCCGGTGTTTTGCATAGGCTTCTATCAGGAGCGTTTCCTGGTCCGGTTTGGAGCTTTTTGAAAGCTCCAAACCGGATCAGGATTTAAAAAAAAAAACGCGGATGTGACCCTGGCCAAAGACGAGGCTGAGCTTCAGAAAGGTGTTTGCTATAAGTCACATAGAAAAGACGCAGCAGAAATCTACTACTCATTCACACACAAACTTGTGACAAGGACGACATGATCCCCCATATGGACCAGCACATGGGCTTCACCACACACCGACCTTAGGGCCACGTGGGGGGAAAAAAAAAATCAAAAATTGCATTATTTAACCGTGTAGTATGAATTTTGGACATGACTAGTACATGTATATAGGAGGCGGCTCATGCACCGGTCAGACTATGCGGATGAACACACGGAGCAGCACATTGGGACAATCATGTCTGCAATGTGACCGGTCCGCACAGTTTACTGCTCATGTGAACAGAACCTAATGTTTTGTCACTTACTAAATATTCCTTTACACCCCAACCCGATATAGTCCAGGTCCCAACTACAGGAGGACATGTCTGTGGAGTTATAGAAAACAAAGTATATGGAAGAGGAGAACTAAACAACAACAAAAATGACACAAATAACAGCGAATAACAACAGCAAAGCTGTATATGATCACATCTCACCCAAGATAATGAGCGAGAATAAATCACAGCCTCAAACCAGAATAACGGGGCAGATACAGAGCCGGAATGTACAAAGATAATAAATATCCTCAATAATAATCATGTAACACAATTCACTATATATGAAGATTGGATGTGAGAAATATGAGGTGTCAGAGCCTAAAAGAGAATAAAAAATACTCTAGAGGCAACAGCGACATTAGTCAGGATAGAAAACCCCAAACATGGAGGAGACATAGCGTAAAGAAACGCTGGAAATAATAATGACATCAACCCACAGGGAAGAAAGAAAATAAAGGAGCAAAGTTACCCAGTATATCTGGAGACAAGGAGGAGGAGGACAGAGCGACGTGTATCACCGCACACAGCGGCTTCCTCAGGGGGTATCAGATTGTAGGCAGAGCTGTGCTTTACATGGAACAAAAGCTTCTAATAGGGAAAACCTGAAATGGAAGAAAAGGAGAATCTAGAAACCAAAAGGCAGAATGGAGACCTGTCCGCACCACATATTACCTGTGCAGGATAACAGGCAGGTGTGCGGGATAGAGACCCCGGGTGGAAAGGGCTAGAATATCAGGGGATATGTAATATATGAATATAGCGCATGTGCATATAAACTGGCAGCGATGGAGCCACATAGAAGGAGGCGCGGATTAGATAACCACAATGTGTCATAATGACGCAATGAGTAAGACACAATATAGCACAAATGTGACAGAATAAAATGGGAGACGACTCCTAGATAGGAGCGGACATAAAGCCGCCGCGCTATTGTGGAGGAAACCAGGGGATTTCTCTTATCCTCCATCTCTGTCCCTTTTGTTCTCAGTGTGAACAGACGTCTGTCCAGACATTCCCCCAACCTTAAAGAACAGGTTCTGTATTAAGGCCCTGTCACACATAACGAGATTGTTGTAACGTCACAGATTTTGTGACGCAACAATGATCCCGCTAACGATGTTGTATGTGAAGGCCACTTCACACACACAGATATCTGAAGAGATCTCTGGTTGCAGTGAAATCATGGATACATTGCTCCATGTTGTACACAGCCACAAAATGGAGCAATGTATCCATGATTTCACTGCAACCAGAGATCTGTTCAGATATTGGACTCAGATATCTGTGTGTGTGAAGTGGCCTTTACACACACCAACGATCTGTCCCCTGCTGTGAGATTGTTGATCGTTACACACTGCTCTGGGTCATTTCTACATCGTTGCGCTGGGAACGCTACATCATTGTGTTTGTCAGGGACAATGACCAACGATCTCAATGCTACGCTATGGAGTGACAATTCCCAACGACCTCGGTATAATTCTGGATAGTTGCTGACATCGCTGGTGAGATACCTGTTTGACATCTTACCAGCGATGTGAAAACGATGCACCAGTGATCTCTGCACATCGTTGTCGGGATCGCTGATGTGCCGTTATGTGTGACTGGACTTTTAGCCCTGACACTATAGGCCGTATCTACTGTGCACCATGTAAAGAGCTCCCTATATACTACCCCTCCCTGTCTGTAGTGGATATAACATGCTTCTGAATCTGATTAAACAGGGAATTTCTATTGAGCAACAATTGCTGTATCTGTGTGTGGGCTCCTCCGAGCAGCTCGTATATTAAATACATACACTAGCTGTATATATGTGTTTTTTTTAAATAAATAATAATCTAAATTTATATAGCACCAACATATTCCGCAGCGCTTTATAATTCAGATATATTATATCACACACACACACTCATAACAAAACAAAAAACATTATGTATTGCCGCATTCAGAAATTCCCGATCTATCATCAAATATAAAATCAATTAATCGAATCGTTAAACTGCAGAAAAAAAAACTGAAAAAAACTAAAAAAAAAAAGTTCAAAATTTACTCTTTTTGGTCACCGTAATATTATAATAAAATGCGATAAGTGACGACCAAAACATCACATTTGTCCAAAAATAGTGTCATTAGAAACTTCAGCTCAAGCTGCAAAAAATCAGCCGTCACACAGCCCCAGATCCCAAACAATGAGGACTCTACGAGGCGCGGACAATGGGGACAAAAGAGCAATTCTTTTTCTTTAAAAACTTGATCTTTTTTCATCCCTTAAATAACAGTAAAAGTAACGTTTTGCATCTACGAACACATACTGACCCGAGGCATCATACCGTCACGTCAGTGTTACCATATAATACTGACCCAAGGCATCATACCGTCACCTCAGTCTTACCATATAGTACTGACCCAAGGCAGCATACCGACACGTCAGTGTTACCATATAATATTGACCTGAGGCATCATACCGACACCTCAGTGTTACCATATAGTACTGACCCAAGGCAGCATACCGACACCTCAGTGTTACCTTATAGTACTGACCCAAGGCAGCATACCGACACGTCAGTGTTACCATATAATATTGACCTGAGGCATCATACCGACACCTCAGTGTTTCCATATAGTACTGACAGGAGGCATGATAACCAACACCTCAGTGTTACCATATAGTACTGACCCCAGACATCACATCAACACCTCAGTATTACCATATAGTACTGACCCGAGGCATCATACCAAAACCTCAGAGTTATTATTTAAAAATATATAGCACCTTTAGATTCCATGGCGCTTTACATATGGAAAGGGCAGAAAATGCCAAGTACGATATGTATGGACAGTCAAGTCGTACAGGTACAAGAGAAAAAAATGTGTTGCGCCACCTGTGGACTTATCCTGCTATTATAAGGTTGCACTTAGGGATCAACTAACCTTTTATGGTTGTGCCAGTTCCGCACAACCAGAATGTGGGCGTGTGTTAAGGCTCAGGCTGCCAGCCTTGGACCTGTATCTCTTCCGTGTCCTAGATCCTCTCAGCTTCCGATCATGTGCCGATCAAGTGCTCACTCCAAGGCCAGGCCGGACGGCGTCAATCAGGTCCTTTCCCTCTGCAGCTCTGTTAGACCGCTTTCCCCGAAGGGTGATGTATACGAGTAGAAATGGTTTAAGCGGTTCTTTGGTAGAGCGCTGAGATTACACGAACACAATTATCTCCAATCTCTATCTTTATTCTTTAAAAGATAATGCTCCAAACTCCAACCCACAACATGTTTCGACGTGGCAAACACGTCTTCCTCAAGCGGATCCGCTTAAACCATTTCTACTCGTACAGGTACAAGAGGGAAGAGGACCCTGTCTGCGAGGGCTCACAGTCTACAGAGGACGGGTGGGGGTACAGTAGGAGGGGGTAGTGCCGATCATGAGACGGTGCGGTGGACCGGGTCTCATTTTATGTTGTAGGCTTGTCGGAAGAGGTGGGTCTTCAGGTTTCTTTTGAAGGTTCCCAGGGTAGGCGAGTGTCTGATGTGATGGGGGAGAGAGTTCCAGAGTATAGCAGATGCACTGGAGAAGTCTTCTATGTGGTTGTGAAAGGAGGAAATAAGAGGGGAGTAGAGGAGGAGCTCTTGGGAGGATTGCGGCGTGTGTGAGGGTAGGTATCGGGAGAACATGTCAGAGATGTATGGAGGAGACAGGTTGTGGATGGCTTTGTATGTCATGGTTAGGGTTTTGAACCGGGATCTCTGAGAAGTGGGGAGCCAGTGAAGGGCTTGGCAGAGGGGAGTTTCGGGGAGACAGGTGGATTAGTCGGGCAGCGTAGTTTAGGATAGATTGGAGATGTGCGAGAGAGGTAGCAGGGAGGCCGGAGAGCAGGATGTTGCAGTAGTCAAGGCGGGAGATGATGAGGGTATGAACAAGTGTTTTAGCAGCGCCATGGTCAAGGAAGGTGCGGATGCGGGAAATATTTTGAGCTGGAGTCGGCAGGAGGTGGTGAGGGCGTGGGGGACTAGGGAGAGTGAGCAGTCTTTGACATTGATGGATAGGTCTGGTAAAGGGGGAGAGCGACTTGGTGGGAAGACGATGAACTCAGTTGTCCATGTTCGGTTTTAGAAAGTGAACAGAGAAGAAAAATGAGATGGCGGACAGACATTGTGGAATTTTGGATAGTAGGGAAGTGATGTCAGGCCCCGATAGATAGATCTCGGTGTCATCGGTGTAGAGATGATACTGAAGGCCTTGGGACTCAATGAGTTGTCCTAGGCCGAGGGTGTAGATGTAGAAGAGTAGAGGCCCCAGAACCGAGACTTGGGGGATAAAAACAGCTAGGGGGTAAAGCGAAGACGTGGTGTGGGAGTGGGTGACGCTGAAAGTCCAGTCCGTTAGATATGAGGAGATCCAGGAGAGGGCTAGGTCAGTGATGCCAAGAGATTCTGGTCTACGGTGTCGAAGGCAGCAGATAGGTCAAGGAGGAAGAGGACGGAGTAGTGTCGCTTGCTCTTGGCGGTCAGTAGGTCGTTCGTAACTTTGGTTAGGGCTGTTTCGGTGGAGTGACGGGATCGGAAGTCGGATTGTAGGCGGTCAAAGAGGGAGCAGGAGGAGAGGTGGGAGGACAGTTCAGAATGGACATGTTGTTCAAGTAGTTTTGAGGAAAAGGGGAGAAGAGATATGGGGCGATATTCAGAAACAGATGATGGGTCCAGGGAGGATTTTTTGAGGATGGGTGTGATCAAGGCGTGTTTGAAGGATGAGGGGAAGACACCGGTAGTGAGTGATAAATTGAAGAGATGGGTTAGAGCAGGGATGAGGACTGTGGTGAGGTTCGGGATGAGGTGGGAGGGGATTGGGTCGAGAGCACAGGTGGTGAGGTGTGATCGTGACAGAAGGGAGGAGAGTTGATCTGTCATGGTGGAAACCTTCCTTTGGACGAAAAGGGCTGGGCTGTAGTGGGGGAAGGCCAAGGGGACAGTGGATCAAAGCTTTCCCTGATTTTGTCGATCTTCCATTTGAAGAAAGAGGCAAAGTCGTCGGCCGAGATGAGGGGAGATGGAGGAGGTGTAGGGGAACGGAGTTGAGAGTTGAAAGTTTTGAATAGTTGTTTGGGGTTGTGGGACAGGGCGGTTATTAGAGATGAGAAGTAGGCTTGCTTTACAGCGATGAGTGCGGTCTTGAAGTTAGTGAGGGACTGTTTGTACATGGTGAAGTACACCGCAGAATGGGATCTCTTCCATCTCGGCTCAGCCGCCCTGGATGCCCGACACAGTTCTTTAGTGAAGGTGGTGAGTCAGGGTTGCCTGTGTGTGTGGCTTTTGTTGTATGTGTGGGGGGGGCAGCCTGATCAAGGGCTGTAGATAATGTGGTGTTATAGAGGGAGGCAGCAGCGCCATGAGAGGAAGCTGTCTGTGAGAGGGAGAAGGAACTCAGAGAATGAGTGGAAGTCTATAAGTTTAAGGTTCCTACAGGGATGAGCGAGTTTCTGGAGAGGGGGAGTGTGGTAGGAGGGGAGAGGGAGGAGAAAGTGGTTGTGGTCGGATAGGGGGAGGAGTGAGTTTGAGAGGTTGGTGAGGGAACATAGCAAATATATTGCTTGACCAAATATAGCTGGGAATTTTCAAGGTGATAATTTTGTGTGGCCCCTGAAGGTTGGTAGAAATTTCCAAATGGCCCCTGGCTGGAAAAACGTCCCCACCCCATGTTCTATGACATAGATCCCGCCTCAGGAGCTGCAGGAAATCGTATCAGTAACTATGATCTGAGCAGATGTGGCCCAGAAGAGCGGTGACATCACGATGGGGGCGGGCTCTGTTGCAGCGGATATCTCTCCCCCCTGTGTGGTCTTACCCCCCGTGGCCTCTTTATTAAGAATAACCAGATGTGGGTCCAATACATCTCGTATCGGGAAGGCGGTCTCTGTGCACTGTGCCTCCTTCTTTCTCTGTGTCTCCCCCCTTCCTGTGCTTTGTGGGTCGCAGTGCGCTGTATGTCCTCTGTGCCTGTCCCTCTCCTCCCCTTCTTGTGCGCTCCCCCTCCTACCCTGTGCCACTCCTGAGAGCAGTGTATGTCACAGTGATCAGTCACATGATCCTACCTCCGAGATATAGTAGGAGGCCCCCTATATAACACAATACGGGGGAAGAGGGCCCCCTAAATAACACAAGAGAGAGGAGGCCCCCTATATAACACAGGAGAGAGGAGGCCCCCATATAACACAGGAGAGAGGAGGCCCCCTATATAACACAGGAGAGAGGAGGCCCCCATATAACACAGGAGAGAGGAGGCCCCCTATATAACACAGGAGAGAGGAGGCCCCCTATATAACACAGGAGAGAGGAGACCCCCTATGTAACACAGGAGAGAGGAGGCCCCCTATATAACACAGGAGAGAGGAGGCTCCCTATATAACATAACACAGGAGGGGAGGAGGAGGCCCCTATATAACACAGCACGGGTGGGAGGAGGCCCCTATATAACACAGCACAGGAGGGGAGGAGGCCCCCTATATAACACAGTACAGGAGGGGAGGAGGCCCCCTATATAACACAGCATGGGTGGGAGGAGGCCCCCTATATAACACAGCACAGGAGGCGAGGAGGAGGCCCCCTATATAACACAGTACAGGAGGGGAGGAGGCCCCCTATATAACACAGCACAGGAGGGGAGGAGGCCCCCTATATAACACGGCACAGGGGGAGAGGAGGACCCCTATATAACACAGCACAGGAGGGGAGGAGGCCCCCTATATAACACGGCACAGGGGAGAGGAGGACCCCTATATAACACAGCACAGGAGGGCAGGAGGCCCCCTATATAACACAGCACAGGAGGGGAGGAGGCCCCTATATAACACAGCACAGGAGGGGAGGAGGCCCCCTATATAACACAGCACAGAGGGAGGAGGCCCCCTATATAACACAGCACAGAGGGAGGAGGCCCCCTATATAACACAGCACAGAGGGAGGAGGCCCCCTATATGACACAGCACAGGAGGGGAGGAGGCCCCCTATATAACACAGCACAGAGGGAGGAGGCCCCCTATATAACACAGCACAGGAGGGGAGGAGGCCCCCTATATAACACAGCACAGAGGGAGGAGGCCCCCTATATAACAGCACAGGAGGGGAGGAGGCACGCTATATAACACAGCACAGGAGGGGAGGCCCTCTATATAACAAAGTACGGGGGGGGGGGAGGTCCCATATATAACAGCAAAGGGGGGAGAAAACACGGTAAACAGCACAGAGGTTTCTCCTCACCCGTTTCCCGCCAATTTCGGTTTGTGGCCGCGCTGCTCCAGGCTCCGCCCCCACATAACTCAGGCGGGATAATGACGTCATGAGCGGCCGCCCCTCCCCCTCCTGAGCCTCCAGCACTGGACCCGGGATCATTCAGCAGGAGGAGAGCGGCGGACAGTGTGAGCTACACACCTGTCTGCACTGTATATCCCCCACTGCGCATGCGCTGCCAGGACCCGGAGACTGAACTGCTCTGGATCACGTTACAAAGTCTTCCCGCCAAAACAGATTTGTGCTGTAACCATAGCAACACGTATGTCCCTGTGGGAACCATGGCAACAGGTGTTTCTCTGTGGTCACCATAGCAACAGATGTGTCTCTGTGGTCACCATAGCAACAGATGTGTCTCTGTGGTCACCATAGCAACAGGTGTTTCTCTGGTCACCATAGCAACAGGTGTGTCTCTGTGGTAACCATAGTAACAGGTGTGTCGCTGTGGTCACCATAGTAACAGGTGTGTCGCTGTGGTCACCATAGTAACAGGTGTGTCCCTGTGGTCACCATAGTAACAGGTGTGTCCCTGTGGTCACCATAGTAACAGGTGTGTCCCTGTGGTCACCATAGTAACAGGTGTGTCCCTGGGGTCATTGTGGTGTGCTCCTCCCTCACATTGGGGTCCTGCAGATGTAGAGTCTTGTGCTGGAGCTTTTCCTGTGTTTGCGGCCTGGACCTCAGTACTCCATAGTTATCACATTCCTGTGGGGAGAATGGGGTCTGACCTACCGCCGTCCACCTGACACCAGCGCCGGCCGCTCCGTGGTCTCTGACAACACAGGAAGAGGGGACATCACTGTTCCATCAGGTGTCGGACAGAGGCGACCTGTGATTGGCTGCTGGGGGGCCCCGCGCTCGGACGTGTCACTTGGAGCCACCGCTATCTTCAGCTATATCAGCGTGTTCAGCCAATGTAGATAAGCTCTACAGTAGAGCAGGAGCCATGATCTTCCTGCACCGCCGCTCTCTGGAGAGCCATGATCATAGTGCACCGCCGCTCTCTGGGGAGCCATGATCTCCCTGCACCGCCGCTCTCTGGGAGCCATGATCATCCTGCACCGCCGCTCTCTGGGGAGCCATGATCTCCCTGCACCACCGCTCTCTGGGAGCCATGACCTCCCTGCACCGCCGCTCTCTGGGGAGCCATGATCTCCCTGCACCACCGCTCTCCGAGGAGCCATGATCGCACTGCACCACCGTTCTCTGGGGAACCATGATCTCCCTGCACCGCTGCTCTCCAGGGAGTCATGATTTCACTGCACCGCTGCTCTTCAGGGAGCCATGATCTCTGTACACTACTGCTCTCTGAGGAGTCATGATCTCCCTGCAACCGCCGCTCTCCGGGGAGCAATGATCTCCCTGCACCTCCACCTCCGGGGAGCCCCTAATCTTTTCTGCACCGCTGCTCTCCGAGGAGCCATGATCTCCCTGCACCGCCGCTCCTCCGGGAGCAATGATCTCCCTGCACCGCCGCTCTCTGGGGAGCAATGATCATCCTGCACCGTCCGCTCTCTGGGGAGCCATGATCTTTATGCACTGCCGCTCTCCGGGAGCCATGATCTCCCTGCACCGCCACCCTCTGGGGAGCATGATCTCCCTGCACCGCCGTTCTCCGGGAGCAATGATCATTCTGCACTGCCGCTCTCTGGGGAGCCATGATCTTTATGCACTGCCGCTCTCCGGGGAGCCATGATCTCCCTGCACCGCCGCTCTCTGGGGAGCCATGAATCTCCCTGCACCGCCGCTCTCCGGGAGCAATGATCTCTCCTGCACCGCCGCTCTCCCGGGGAGCAATGATCTCCCTGCAACCCGCCGATCTCCATTCTCCACACCACACAACTTGCTTCACCACCTTCACATTTTTCATTTTTTCCTGCCCTTCTTCCAAGTACCAGGTCTTCTTTATTTTTCCGTCATTATAACAGTGTGATGGCTTGTGTTTTGCCGGATGAGTTGTACTTTTGGATGATTCCATTCATATTGCCATATTGTGTACTGGTAAACGGGAAAAAAATTAAAGTGCGGCAAAATTGCAAAAAAGTGCAAATTAGGCTGCTTTCACATCAGCGGTAATCGCTGATCGCGGCAGTTGCGGTGAAAAAAACGCAATTGCTGTGATTACCGCATAACGGCCGCACTTGCGGTTCACTTGCGGCAAGCACCATGCAATGGCTTGCGGTAAGTGTGCGGCAGGTATGGCAAGTGCGGTTTCGGCAGATGTGGCCGCGAGAAAACCGCGGCTGACCGCGTTTTTTTTGCGGCTGCATTGCCGCACCTGCCACAAGCCCCATAGACATTGCATGGGACTTGCCACAGTTGAACTGCAAGTGCGGCCGTTATGCGGTAATCGCGGCAATTGCGTTTTTTTCACCGAAACTGCCGCGATCAGCGATTACCGCTGATGTGAAAGGGGCCTTACACAATTTTTTTTCGTGGGGAAGGTGGGGGGCTTATTCATCATTTTCACTATATGGAAATCCTGGTGAGTGTGATTCTCCAGGTCAGTACGAGCGCACAGACACCAAACATGGAGAGTTTTATTTGTAAAGACATTCAGAAATTTGTTCATCCCCACATTTTGCTTTTGTCCCTGTTTTCTGTGACCCGTAACCTTTTATTTTTGGGATCTGGGGCTGTGAGGGATGATTTTTTGCACCGTGACGTTTTTACTGACTCCATTTTGGGGTGGATACGAGGTTTTGGTCGCCTGTTATTGTATTCTATAGGAACGTTGTGACGACCAAAAAAACATAATTCTGGGTTTTGATATTTTTATTTTGACGTTGACTGATCTGATTAATTTATTTTATATTTTGATAGATCCGACTTTTATGAATGCAGCGATACCAAATATGTGTATTTTTAATTTTTATAGGGCAAAAAAAGGGCGAGATTTCAACTTTTGTGGCTTCTAATTTTTTTCATATTTTTAAAACTTTTTTTCACTCTTTGTTGTAGTTACTGGTCCTCTTAGGGGTCATGAAGCTGAGATCAACCGATCGCTTGTGCTGTGCAGAGACAGAAATCACGATCTGTGAATGGCGGCTCGCAGCCAGCGATCACAGAGGGATCGTAATGACAGACACAGGGGTCATCAGCCGACCTCTGGCTTTCATGACAACCCATCGGCAGCACATGATCACGTGACAGATGCGCCAATGGGAGCGGGGAATGATGCGTCCGCTACTGGAGCGTGCTAAATCCCGCTGTCAGAGACTGACGGTGGCATTAAAATGATTAACAGCCGCAGGTGGATCTCGACTGGAAGGATGCCGTCACACATAGCATAATTCTCGCGCCTCTTCATGAACGTTTTTCCCCCAAAAGCGCATCTGCGTCTGCGTTTCCCAGCTGCACTTCTTCGGCCGCGCTTTTATGGGAGAAAGTTCTCCCGTAAAAAGAATGAACATGTCAAGACGTCCGATTGGTGCAAGGACCTTAATGATCAGCGATCAGGTGATGTGTACACTGCAAAAGCAAAATTACATGTCACACATATGACACGTGGGGAAGAACACAGGATTCTTCTTCCCCCCGTGTGATATCACTTCCCTCCTGCACTTTTGGGGGAGAAATGCGTCCGTAAAAAAACGCAGTGTGTGAATGCACCACCTTTTTTTACTGGCACAAAATAGCGCAGCCGCAAAGTGCGGCAAAAAACGAGTGCACAAAAAAGCGCGAGAAAGACGCTACGTGTGAACATAGCCTTAGAAGCGCATTTCAGATCAGCCATCATGTGCCGAGAAACATGCAGGCTCAGAGTGCCCACATCAAATGCAGGGACACGACCTTTGACGTACATAAATACATGAAGGGGTAATGCTTGCCATCTACAGAACGTCAGGATGATGCAGAGGTAGAGGCGCCAGACGTACGCACAGGACGCCACAGTCCATCACATCGCGTCAAGTTTCTGACCTGCCGTGTGTGCCCCGACGCAATGACATCATTGCTGATATAAATGTCAGGATCCTGGATTAAGTGAGTATATGATGTATTCTATTTTAATTAAAACTTGTAGCATGATTGTGGGGGCATCATAAAGAATAGGGGATCCTCATAGAGTGGTGAGTGTGTACCTCAAAGTGTGGGTGCCATTGTACAGCCATTATCTAGTGTGACAGCTAATGTGACAGCCATTATACAGCTTGAAGATGATTGTGGAGCCCTTATTCAATGTGGGAACTACTGTGGGGGCCCTCCTACAGTGTGTGGAGACTTCATAAAGTGTGTGAGTCATCATCAAGTGTGGGAGCTAATGTGAGGGGCCATCATAAAGTGTGGAGACTTCTGAGGGGTCAGTCATACAGTGTGGGGACTATTGAGGGGTCCATCATACAGTATAGGGGCCATTATTCAGTTGGGGGGCTACTGTTGCAGTCCCTCATACAATATGGGGGCCCTCAAACTGTGGGGATTTCTAAGGGGTGCATCATGCAGTGAGGGAGCTAATGTGATGGTGATTTTACAGTTTGTGCACTACTATGGGGGCCATTATACAGTTTAATGACTTCTGTGAGGCCATTATACTTGGATTTCGGGAGCAGTGAGGACATCATACTATGTATGGGAGAGCTATAGCTCCACCATATTGTGTATAGAGGAGTTGTGGCCCCACAATACTGTGTATAGTCTCCATTAGGGCTTAGACACATGAGCGTATAAATCGGACGAGTGCATAGCGAAAAAATCTCTGCACTCATGCAAGGAACACCAATGCAAGTGAATGGATACGAGAAAAAACTGGACAGCATAGGGACAGCATTTTTAGCATGGTCTTTTCCATGCTGGAAAAGGTTAGAATAAAATAGACAGGATAGATAGAATAGCTACATCATCTTACCAGTCTTCCGCTCCTTACTTCCACAGCCGCTCATTAAGCTTCCTGCATATTTACTACACTGACCGGGAACAGCCAATCTCAGACGCTCACGCTCTGTGAGAACATCTGTGATTGGCTGTTGCAATCAGACTGTGCTCCCACAATCTGTACGGTGTCTGTGCTTGGTTGCCATACACATTAGTGTATGACAACCAACCTGCTGTCATATTGTGTAAAATAAATAAATAATGGAAATAAAGATGTAGGACTTCACTGTATTTTTCATTCTCAGCAAAGATAAAGTGGACAACTGCCGGCTGCCACCTTCAGCTGTCTATTTTTTACCTTGGCTGGCAAAAAAAATGTGTGGGCTTCGCCCCATTTTTAATTGCCAGCCAAGGCAAAACTAGGCAGCTGGGGGCTGATATTCTCAGCATGGTGGAGGCCCAAAGATATTGGCTCCCTGCCACGCTATAAAATAGCAGCCGCCCCAACAATTGGTGCATTCATTAGAAGCGCCAATTCCTTGCGCTTTACCCAGTTCTTCAAGTTGCCCTGCTGCCAGTGGCAAACTGGGTAGTAAGGAGTTAATGCCAGGTTAATATTGCCAGCTGGCACTAAGCCCGAGATTCATAATGTTGGGCCAATTTTAGACCCGGCCATTAGGAATCTCTAGTAAATAGCAAATGTGGCACCTCTGTGGCCGGACGCCAAAGAGGGTTTCTGCACCCAAGCCACGGGAGTGGTGTCCCTGTCCTCAAGTGATCGGGATGGTAAGTCCAAACACCCATAAACACACCCAACACACCCGGTTCCAGGGACAGTGGGCAGACCCGAGGGAGGGCCCAGTTAGTCAATGGAACAGAGGGAAGAGTGGTGGTGTGGAAGGGGAGAGGAAAAGGTGTCAGACAGCGATGCTGAGAGCAGCCGAGAGTGAGAGGCTCGTAGAAAAGTGGAGCTGACTGCAGAGAAGCCAGAAGTAGCCCGAGGGGTGCGGGAAGTGAAAAATCCACCCGTACGCCCGAATCTAAAAGAACAGTAGGGCAGGCCCGTGGCACGTCAGCTGAAGGCCCGAACCATTGAACTGGAGATCACAGGGGTCCAAAGGAGCTGTGGCTGATTCCCTTCGCAACCGCTGAATAGGCAACTTTACTAGGGCCAGGGGGACTAGGTACCGGTTCCTCCACGAAAAGATCAGTGGCTGCTGGCTCGGGGCACAGCAGGCGGAGGCGCGTACAGGGGACAAGGTGGTTTGACAGTGCTGAGGAAGAACAGGCAACCTGAGAGGAGAGGAACACAGAAGGGGGTGTTAGGATGAACCATTCGGGTTACTGGGGGCTACCCGATCCGAAACTGAACAAGTTTCATGCTTTGTTCCACCGTGAGAGCACTTCAAGTAAATCGGGTTGGAACTCAGATCTCTGTGAGACTGTTATTCCCCACCAGAGGAGCAGGAGACTGATATGCCTTGCAGGTGGCCGGAGACCTGCGAGAGGATTACTTAAACACACCCCTTTCCCCGTGAGTAGTAACCCTGTTGGCCCTCCATAACCTAAAAACTTTACCGGTTGCCCTGGTGATCTGCTCCACTTGTTGGGAGCAATAACACCAAAACTGCTTGTTCATCATCGCCAGCGGTCCCATTAAGCAGCAGTGGCCATTCATAGCCGCATTCTGCAGGTGGCATCATGAAAAAAACTTTTCTCCTTTTACTTTCAAAAACTCTTAAACTCCCCTTTTTATAGACCACCCGATGGGGGCCACGCCACCGTGACATCCCAGATGCGACCCTGCAGACCCGGGCCCGATGCCGAGTACCCCACGGTCCCCACAGGGCTATTCATAAATAATACACAACACAGAGAACAAAAATATTTTATTAGAACAAAAAACACAAGCATATCTTATTATTCCCACATACCGTCCACGATCCTCTGCGACGTCTTCTCACTGAGTGCGCTGAGCACAAATTTCGAGACCGGAGAGCTTTGGTCGTGTGAGGTCTGAGTCAGTGACGTCACCTGAGGACACAGTACAGGTAATCATGGTGAACGCTAACCATAGCGGTGTTAAGGAGACTTTAAGACTATAAGATTCTTATATTCCTATATATATTATAAAATATTAATCCCTGAGAGCGGTTACTACACAGTGGTATCAGGGGTGGTAATGTCCGGAAAGTACTGTCACAACGGGAAACAAAGTGGATTGTGGCATTGGACACAATGTCACCTCATGGTCTAAATGAAGACTTAAGCTTCGCGTCTTTCCTGTGACCGCTGCTGCTCGGTGATTCCGGACTTTTTTTGTACCTCTTAACTCTTAGGGTACCTTTACACGCGGCTACATTTCTAGGGTGGCTACAGGTAACTTACTGGTTGCAGTGAAATCATGGAGAGATTATTCCATTTGTACACAGCAACAAGATAGAACCTTGTCTCCATGATTTCACTGCAACCAGTAAGTTACCTGTAGCCACCCTAGAAATGTAGCTGCGTGTAAAGGTACCCTTATGGTACCTTTACACGCCGCCACAACAGGATGGATACATCCCGCTACAGGCTACAAATGTAGCTTGTCGCGCCAATATCGCCCGTAGTAGCGGCGTCTGAAGACGGGACGACACAGCCGGCTACAGATACCTCTGTATCCGTGCACTGCCCATAAACATATGGCTACATCGCCGATTGTAGCGAGCTGTATCGGCGTGTAAAGAAGCTACAGAAGGGAACTCGGGACATCCGGCGATGTAGCTGCAATGTGGCTAAGGCGTCACCCAGGCTCCGTGATACCGCGCCCCTTCAGCGATCATTGGTGGAAGATGCTGCGTTACGATTGGTAGTCGCTGCATAGGGAGGCATATTTAAGGAGCTGACCAGTCACACTACACAATTGCTCGAGCGTGCTGTATTAACCAGCCTCCTGCGATGCCTGCCCAATCATGATGTTCTGGCTTTGTCCTATCAGCGTACGGACGTCTTCTAATCCACAATTGTGGCACGCCTATGTGCTGTCTCTGCTGCACCAGGTCCGCCCATATTAGCTTGTTGTAGCGTTGTGTAAATGAGGTACGCTGAGCTACAGATGTCTACTTGAGACACCCGGCGATGTAGCTAGCTGTAAATGTAGCGTAGCGTAGCGCACCTTGTGGCGGCGTGTGAAGAGGGTGCGGTTCCCGTTGGTAACCGTTCACCCGTGCTCGTGCACGTGAAGTTGCCGTTGGTATCCATCCTGTTGTGGCGGCGTGTAAAGGTACCATTAGGGTACCTTTACACACGGCTACATTTGTAGCTTGTCACCAGGTAACTTACTGGTTGCAGTGAAATCATGGATACATGGTTCTATCTTGTTGCTGTGTACAAATGGAATCATGAATCCATGATTTCACTGCAACCTGTAAGTTACCTGGTGACAAGCTACAAATGTAGCCGTGTGTAAAGGTACCCTCATAGTCCGATTTTTCTGACTTTTTATGCTTTTATTTTTTTCACTTTTAAAGGAGTTTTTTATGTTTTTCTCTTGGCTCTGTTGGGGTATTATGGCTCGTATAATAAGAATACGCATGGTCCCCTACGGATGAACTTGAGGATTACCATCTGATGCAGGAACTACTCAATCTGTACGGGACTAAGGAACTAACATCACCAATATGTTATACTGAAGATACACCATGGATTGTGACTCACCGTAGCCGGGGGTACACGTAGCGGGCGTTGTTTCTCCTCCTGTCACGGAACCGCGCCTGCGGTGGTGTAGGCCCGGTGGTCCAGATCAATAGGGGAATGGCGGAACAGTGGGGGGTGATTTGTCTTCGTGACGCCACCTGCGGGTGTTCTGGTAACTTTACCAGCGCTGTTCAGGTCTCCGGGGGATGTTATACAGCGAGATGGAACGCACCCCACAGGATGAGCGGGAATCCCCGGAGCCGGGAGCTGCGCAAGATGTTGTGAGGCAGCTGCGGGATGCTGCGCGCTGAACCCAGGAGTAATGGACAACCACACAAAGTCTCTTTTAGGTACCTTTACTGGTGGGTAGTCAGGTACACTCGGACCGGGATAGTGAAGTTGGCACTTCTGGAGTTTCACAGCAAGCAGTGTTAGGCTTCCTTTCTCTAGTTCTGGTGCTAAGGTCGGGTGGATGTGGAATCCTTCCGGACCGGGCAGTCTGTTCAATGGAACGGATTTCACCTGGTTGTCAGCACTGAGGGCACTGTAAAAGGGTGATGATAATTCTACCTTCTTCCCTGGGCTCTCGCTGGTAGGTGCGGCAGGTGAACAGGGGGCTAGACTCCCTGTGTAGTATGCTGGTTCTCTGTGAGGGCTTTGTAGCTTCCACAGCTTCGGTTCCAGTAACCGGATGATTTGGAAAGAGTTGGATTAACTCTGTATTCCTGAGAGGTGATCTCCTTCTTCCTATTATCCCAATTGCAGGGATCTCCACTGGCTAACAGGCTAGCAGGGCCTAATGTGTTCCTCATAGGGTGGAGGTTTCACACAGGCTGGCAGCTCTTGTAGCGTCTACCACACTCTGAAGTTTCTCCCTCCTAGACTCTTTTTATAGGGGGAACTGGCTCAAGTGACCAGTGGTAGCTCCCCCTAGAGGCGCGGGGTGAAACCAGGTGCTCTAAGTGTTGTTTGTGTTGTGGTTTTGCTGTGCTGTTACTTACTCCATTTGTACCTAAGGATTTCTGTGGTGCCCAACAGGTGCCAGGGTGCCACATTCCCCCTTAGTTAACCTCAGTTCTCCCGGCTGAGCAAAAGGTTATTTTTACAACTTAACACTAAGCATAGTTTATAACATTCAATTTACAAAGTCTTAAAGAAAACACAAAAATCACTGAAAAGGAGTGAAAAATGTGGAAAAGGTGAAAAGCAGTCCGTACGGCACTAGTCCATCTGCCGCAGGCTGGAAAAAGGTAAAGTTAGTGGTCACACAAGTCCTGTGACAATTGTTCAAAGTTTGTGAAAAGGAAAAAAGGTAAAGTCCAGGGATACACGGTAAACTTTATACATTCCCTACGGGTGTCTCTGCTTGGGAGGCCGGTACTAACCTTTCTATACTTTACCAGGCACTTTCTGTCCCCAACTTAGTATACTTGGGACAGAGCCCAGTTCCTCCACCCTTCTGTACACTACTTTTTACAGGTTTTTGAAAACTGGTTAATTATTTACAACACTTACAGGTTACATTTTTCACTGCATTTTAAACCCATTCTCCAAGCTTGTGTGGGGGTTGACCTAATGTACTACGTGTGGATCTGCGTAGTGTGGGTGTTTCAAAAGCTGTTTGTGTAGTGTACGAAGTGGTTGGTACTTCTCTATGTCTGCTTTGTGTAAGACCATAGTAAGTGCGGAGTCTATCAACTGGACTGACCTCTGTAGGTAGTTGATTAGGAATGGCTTCTCTTACTGTGGGACTAGCAGGCTGACCGATTACAGGAATCTCTGGTTCCATGATAACAGGCTGCAATTCTTGCACTTGAACTTCTTCTTGTTGGACTTGTGGAATTGGATTTGGCTGACCTTCTGTAGGCTGGTAGAAGTGCATAACTGGTATGAGGAATGCATCACCTATTTGTGGCCAATCAGCTGGTAAGTATCCAATTTCTGTAAGGACGAGATTTTCTTTTGTTTCTTCATCTTGAGTTACAGTAGGGTAACTGGTTGCTTGTGGGATTAACTGTGGCGGACATTTCTTTAAATGATCCCTTGAAACAGTCGCAATAGTATTCCCATTGTCTTTGCTAATAACACAAGTTTTTGAGTTATCATAGTGTGACGGCATAACGGTGTAGGGTATGGATTCCCAACTGTTATCCAATTTGTTGGTTTTTCTTTTTCTTTTCAGCACTACATCACCTATAGCTAGTGGTTCAGCTGAGGCGTGCTTGTTAAAGTCTTTCTCTTGCTTGGTTCTACTGATTTCCAGGTTTCTCTCAACACTCTCCTGTACCTTCCTGTACTTTTCTTGGCGTTGGCTGACCCAGTCTTCATCAGAAGAGTCTTCCGTGGGTTCAACGGTTCCCATCTGCAAATCAATAGGCAGTTTACCTGGTCTTGCTCTCATCAAGTAAGCAGGTGTGTAATTTGTCGAACTGACAGGTATGTGGTTGTAGATGTCCACGAGATCTGGAAGTTTCTCTGGCCATTGATTTCTCTCTTCAACTGGTAAGGTCTTGAGCATGTCAATGACTATGTGGTTCATCTTCTCACATAAACCGTTCGTTTGAGGATGATAAGGTGTTGTGCGGATTTTCTTACACCCATACAGCCCTAAGAATTCTTGGAAAAGAGCTGATTCGAAGGCTGGCCCTTGGTCAGTTAAGACCTGGTCTGGATATCCATGGGGGCGACAGAAGTAACTCTGGAATGCTTTGGCTGCTACCTCAGCAGTTAAGTCCTTAACTGGAACGACTACCAGGAATCTTGAGTAGTGATCGACGATGGTGAGAGCGTAGGTGTACCCGGTTCGACTTGGGGTAAGCTTCACGTGGTCGAGAGCAACTATTTCAAGAGGTTTGGTGGTAACGATTGGTTGCAACGGAGCTTTCTGAGTTAGATGGTCTTTTCTTCGAAGGTGACAAGGTCCACAGTTTTTACACCATTTGTCAATTGAACCTCTCATTCCTACCCAGTAGAACCGATCCTTCAGGAGTCTCTCCAGTTTCTTCCATCCAAAGTGTCCGGCATCATCATGGTATGCTTCAAGGATCATTTGGACTTCGGTCTTGGGAACTACGATCTGCCAGATGAGTTCATGGGTTCGTGGATTGAGGTATCTTCTGCATAGTTTACCTTGGTAGACAAACAACCTTCCTTTCTCCTTCCACAGGCGTTTAGCATTTGGTGAGGCATCAGAGTCCATATTGGCGTGTTCTTGAGTGATGAGATCCCTTACCAGGCTGACATCTGGGTCGTTGGCTTGAGCCTCCTTCCAGTCATGGTGAGGTAACGGGTTCACGGTCCTCTCTACACGTGTCTGGTTTCTCTGATGACATGTTGCTGTACCTGAACGGTGGAAAGCAGGTAGTTCAATCTCTTCCAGGTCATCTATGTCTTCTCCCTCTTCAGGAAGATGAGGCATTCGGGACAGGGCATCAGCATTGCCGTTCTTATGACCTGCCCGGTACTTTACAGTGAAGTCATAGTTAGCGAGTCTTGCTACCCAACGCTGTTCTAGGGCTCCCAGCTTTGCAGTCTCTAAGTGTGTTAGAGGATTGTTGTCTGTGAAAGCTGTGAACGGGACGGAGGCCAGGTAATGCTTGAAACGCTCTGTGATCGCCCAGACCAGGGCCAGGAACTCCAGCTTGAAGGAGCTGTAATTCTCCGGGTTCCTTTCGGTGGGACGGAGCTTTCTGCTTGCGTAGGCTATCACCTTTTCCTTGCCCTGCTGACGTTGAGATAGGACTGCTCCTAAACCTTCATTGCTTGCATCGGTGTACAATAAAAACGGTAGATTGTAGTCAGGGTAAGCCAGGATTCTCTTCTCCAGTTAAAGCATCTTTTAACGTTTGGAAGGATTTGTCCTGCTCTGGGCCCCAGTGGAACGGGGGTCCCCTGATCTTGCCGTTTTTGGATTGACCTACTAGGAGATCTTGCATAGGTGCGGCTATCTTGGTATAGCCTTTGATGAATCGTCGGTAGTACCCCACCAGTCCTAAGAATTGACGTACCTCTTTGTGATTGATTGGTGCTGGCCAGTCCTTGATGACGGTGACCTTATCCGGATCCGGTGCTACGCCTTCGGCGCTGACCACATGTCCTAGGTATTGGACCTTGGGTTTCAGCAGGTGGCACTTGGACGGCTTCAGTTTCATCCCGTACTTGGACAGTGACTCAAACACTTCACTCAGGTGTTGGAGGTGATCTTCATAGGTCTGAGAGTAGACAATGACATCATCAAGGTATAACAAGACAGTCTCAAAGTTCTTGTGGCCCAAACAACACTCCATAAGTCTCTGAAATGTTCCTGGGGCATTGCACAAACCGAATGGCATACTGTTGAACTCGCATAAGCCCATAGGAGTAGTGAAGGCTGTCTTCTCACGATCCTCCTCTGCAACGGCAACCTGCCAGTACCCACTAGTAAGATCTAATGTGGAGAAGTAATTGGCAGACTTGAGTGCAGCTAGTGACTCTTCTATGCGGGGTAATGGGTATGCATCCTTGTGTGTGACTTTGTTGATTTGCCTATAGTCTACGCACATCCTCATACTACCATCTTTCTTTTTAACCAGGACTAGTGGTGCGGCCCAGGGACTACAGCTATCCCTAATGACTCCTGCATTCTTCATGTCCTGAAGCATCTCTTTTGCTTTTTGGTAGTGAGTGGGTGGTATAGGCCTGTACCTTTCTTTGATAGGTGCATGGTTGTTTGTGGGGATATGATGTTGTACCCCTTTAATCCTCCCAAAGTCGAGTGGGTGTTTGCTGAACACTTGCTCATACTCCCGAACCACCCGGTATACTCCATTTTTCTGGTGAGAGGGTGTATTGTCAGTTCCTACACTGAGGTCTTGACACCATTTCTCTAACTGATCTTTGGAGTGAGGGGGTTCATCAGTGACTGTTTGGTTTGAGGATTTTACATCAATCACAGCATCATCTTTTACTTGGTACAATTTAGCAACAGTTGCATATCTTGGCAGTCTGACTTCGTCATCACCATAATTCAATATGCGTACGGGGACTCTCCCCTTTCCTACGTCGACTAACCCTCTGGCTGTCAAGAGCGTAGGACTACTGTCGGACATTACAGGTTCTACTACAGCTTGGTAGTCCTGCCCTCTGAGGCCTATGGCTGCTCGACACCAGATCATCATTTCACTTCTGGGTGGTACCACAATTGGAATGGGATCTGTGACCTTACTCTGCCAATCTCACCATTTGACAAGGTTACCTGTTGTTGATACACCAGAGCTCTGATCTGCTTTTGGATAGCCCTCTTTTCTCTGGGTTTACCGGCTTCAGCACTCTGTTGGAGTAAAAACAACACTTCATCGAGGCATTTGATCATGACATTGGTACCCAATATGACATATGGATCCTTGTGGTTAGGTTTATCCTGGACCACTAAGATACCCTGGTTTTTCAACTGCACCCTCCCCACCTTTACTGTAGCTTCCCACTGTCCCTCTATGGTAACCGGAATACCATTAGTGGCTTCAAGGTTCATCTCAGGGTTAGGGGGTTCTAGCTTAACATTGGGCCAGAACTGCTTGTAAAGGGTACTGGGGATGGATGTCACCTGGGATCCAGTGTCTATCAAGGCGGAGATAGCGATGCCATCGATGACGATTGGTAAGTATGGACAGTCTCCCACATACTTGTGTTCCCAGCTGGACGTAGGGCCTGGACAGTCTACTCCTGGGGTTGGCCCTTCTCGCCCAGGGGTCGCTCGTTTAAAGGACGGGATTGTAGATTGCGTCCTCCTAAGTCGTTCTGCTGACTGTTGCGGCGTCTGTCAGGACTGCGGCGGTCTGCAGGTTTTCCTCGCGACGGCTGTGTCTTTCTCCTCATCCAGGGAACGTCATCCGGGCTGTCGGCGAGTTGAATCTTGTCCGATGGCCTTGCATCTGTCTTGGGTCTTCTCCCAGCTTGTAGCTTGGCCACGTCCTTCATCAGCTGCTCGACATTAGCACACAGTTGATCAAACCGGTCAGGTGTTACAGTCTGTGCACTGGATTGAATCGCAGGGATTGGAGATGCTGCTGCCGGCACGGAAGGGGTGTCAGTGTACTGCTGCTGCGGTGAAGCGGGATCAGGTACTTCAGCGAGTCGCTGTCCCCAAACTGTTAAGTCTCTCAAGGTATCAAACTCTGCGCCTGGATTTTGTATGGACCACCAGCTTGCTTGCTTCCTATCCTCAGATAGTTTAAGGCCCACAATAAATTGTCCAATTAACGCTTTGTTCTCATCTCGAGCACTATCGGGATCGACTTGTTTTAACAGTCTGTATGCTTCTTGCAAGCGCAGTGAATAATCAAGGACAGTTTCTTGTGCCCCTTGGTTACAACGATAGAATGACAGTCTTAATCCAGCCTCGGTATGGCACTCAAAGACCCGGTTTAATCTAGCGAATATCTGCTCCACAGATTCCTGAACTTCTATAGGCCAGCTGCGGCTCTGCAGTTCGGCTGCACCGGTTAACTGTCCCATAATAACTGAAGCTCTTTGCTTACCGGTCATCGGGTACATGTCCAGGGCTTGGCATATCTTCCTCTGGAAGTTCTCCAAGGTGCTGGGTACACCGCTGTACTTGGGTAACCAGGTCGCACTAGGAACGTAGGGTAGAGACATCGGCATAATCGGAGCGGGTTGTGGTAGCATACCGCCGACTTGTTACTGTCCATCAAAAGGAATGTTTTGAGGTACCGCTTGGTCTAGCGGGGGTGCCGCGTGATCGGGAGCCGGGTTACTCATGGTCGCTCCCCCTTAGTTAAGCGTAGCCTTTCCCTCGGTTGCAAACGGAAGTGTCGGCCTCGCGGTGAGGAGTGAGGCACCACGGGAGTTTCCGGTTCCTGCTGCGTACGGAGGAAGTCGTCAGAGCGTGGGGGCGGGGTCAATCTTTGCGCCCTCTGCACAGTCACGCCCCTTCTTTTCCCGCCTTTTCGCGCAGCAATGGCGGACCAAATGTACAGTTCGATATTTACAGTCAATAAATAGCACACAATACCCGTGATAACGGGCCTGCTCGTATCCTGTTCGTGACGCCAAATTCTGACTCACCGTAGCCGGGGGTACACGTAGCGGGCGTTGTTTCTCCTCCTGTCACGGAACCGCGCCTGCGGTGGTGTAGGCCCGGTGGTCCAGATCAATAGGGGAATGGCGGAACAGTGGGGGGTGATTTGTCTTCGTGACGCCACCTGCGGGTGTTCTGGTAACTTTACCAGCGCTGTTCAGGTCTCCGGGGGATGTTATACAACGAGATGGAACGCTCCCCACAGGATGAGCGGGAATCCCCGGAGCCGGGAGCTGCGCAAGATGTTGTGAGGCAGCTGCGGGATGCTGCGCGCTGAACCCAGGAGTAATGGACAACCACACAAAGTCTCTTTTAGGTACCTTTACTGGTGGGTAGTCAGGTACACTCGGACCGGGATAGTGAAGTTGGCACTTCTGGAGTTTCACAGCAAGCAGTGTTAGGCTTCCTTTCTCTAGTTCTGGTGCTAAGGTCGGGTGGATGTGGAATCCAGCCGGACCGGGCAGTTTGTTCAATGGAACGGATTTGACCTGGTTGTCAGCACTGAGGGCACTGTAAAAGGGTGATGATAATTCTATCTTCTTCCCTGGGCTCTCGCTGGTAGGTGCGGCAGGTGAACAGGGGGCTAGACTCCCTGTGTAGTATGCTGGTTCTCTGTGAGGGCTTTGTAGCTTCCACAGCTTCGGTTCCAGTAACCGGATGATTTGGAAAGAGTTGGATTAACTCTGTATTCCTGAGAGGTGATCTCCTTCTTCCTATTATCCCAATTGCAGGGATCTCCACTGGCTAACAGGCTAGCAGGGCCTAGTGTGTTCCTCATAGGGTGGAGGTTTCACACAGGCTGGCAGCTCTTGTAGCGTCCACCACACTCTGAAGTTTCTCCCTCCTAGACTCTTTTTATAGGGGGAACTGGCTCAAGTGACCAGTGGTAGCTCCCCCTAGAGGCGCGGGGTGAAACCAGGTGCTCTAAGTGTTGTTTGTGTTGTGGTTTTGCTGTGCTGTTACTTACTCCATTTGTACCTAAGGATTTCTGTGGTGCCCAACAGGTGCCAGGGTGCCACAATTGTCTTTTTGTTTAGAGACACATAATCAATAATGTGATGCCAGTATGTGCATATTTGATACCAGGGTACTTCTAAGTTGATGTGTAATCGCTGCAAATTTTCCTCTGGTAGTGACTTATATCGTGCGCACAGTGTGACGGGATCTCCCGCCTGCTGGCGCTGGTGTCGTGGCCCTGTGCGCGCATGGTCGCTATGGTGACGCGCCCCTGCGACTGTGCGCGCGTGTGCGGCCTGACGTCAGCGCGGTGGGCGGTGTAGCGTCCTGTCACATGGGCGCGCTTCTTCCGGTCAGGTGATCCACTTGCGTAGCATCACTTCCGGTGACGCGAGATCCAAGCCACATATAAACCTCCGACTGGGGAACCTTGAGCATCCCACTGATGAAGTGACCGTCACCCGGCTGGTCACAAAACGCGTTGGGGTCCTCTGGTCTGGACCACCCCTCTCTCCCCCCCTGTCTCCGTGCAGATGGCCAATGATGGCCCTGGTAAATATGTGCATTTATATCGTCATTAGACACTGTACCATCTCATGCCTATCATGAATAGTTTTAACTGAGGTGTCCCGCTCCTTACCTGGATACTGGGGCTAATACAGGTGTATGTCTCTCTCCCCATGGGGGTCAGTATAGGATGTTGAACATGATATGCTATGCCTATGTTATTTCCTCCTGTGACATGTAAAAGAGAGAGTCACAATATACCCCTGTGTAAACCTATTTGTACGTGGGTCTCTGCGAAGACACCAATATTTGTATGTAACGATGGGACATGAATTTTGAGCTGTCTATTTTGTAAACTGCACTTTATATGAGCCAATTGCTGACTTTAAGCACGTGAGCACTTTAGATCTCCCTTCCCTTTGTCTTTGTCTTTTGTCAGCAACATTAATAAATTTGAAACTTTTTGCAATATTTAAAGCCTTTACTCCTTTTTCTAAGTTATGGGATATCTATGACTTTATCAATTGCAACACCATGTTTGATATTTACCATCTGAATGTACAGGATGCAGAGTCCAGTATGTGGGTTGTACCACGGGACCTCTGAAGCTCCACATAAGGCTGCTTTCACACCACGATTTTTGCATTTCCGATGCTGTCCGAAAAAAATCGGACAGCATCGGACCGATTTTCGGATCCTATGGATCCCTATGGGGATCGGACCGAATCGGATGTGCACTAAATGCCATCCGATTTGGTCCGATCCGATTCTGCCCGATTTTGGCCGATTTTTTTCAGGAGAAAAAAATCGTTGCCTGCAACGATTTTTTCATCCGATTACAAAATCTGACAGAGTCGGATCGGACCAAATCGGATGGCATTTAGTGCACATCCGATCTGACCCGATCCCTAACATGGGGCCCTATGGAGAAAGGTCCGAGGAAACATGTGATGTCTCCTCGGACCCCATTTTACTGTACTGAGCAAGCTCAGTACAGTAAAACTGCTCCTGGGAGCACAAGGGTTAAAAAGAAAAAAAAAAAAGTTTATTCTCACCTGCCCCCGAGCCCCCGCTGTCCCCCGCCGTCTTCCGCCATCTTCTTCTAGGCTCCCGGTGGCTCCCGCAGGCTCCGGTGTCAGCAGAGCGCTCCCTCTGCTGTTCAGGACCTGCGGTGATGTCACAGTCACGTGACCGCGGCTTCACCATGGTGAACCCGCGGTCACGTGACTGTGACATCACCGCAGGTCCTGTGTACAGCAGAGGTGTACCTCTGCTGACACCGGCAGCCTGCGGAAGCCACCGGGAACCTAGAGGAAGATGGCGGAAGACGGCGGGGGACAGCGGGGGCTCGGGGGCAGGTGAGAATAAACTTTTTTTTTTTTTCTTTTTTTCAGCCTCCGGCGCCGATTTTATGCCGGAATCGGGTGCCTATTTGGCACCGATTCCAGGCATCAAAATCGTAGTGTGAACGCAGCCTAAGGAAGCCTCTGTCAGTGCAGTGAATCCCGCGGCCGTGGCTCTATCAGCAATCTACAAACACTTTGCTCAAAAGCATAAACATGACATTGCAACAACCATGTTCACATCCAGTATAATAAATGTAACAGGTATATTCACATAAAACACATAAATTAGCTAAAAATCAAGACTTTAATAGGTCCGGTCAAAAATAACCAAAACATTATATAGTGGGTCGTATGGAAAGTGTTCAGACCCCTTTACATTTTTCACTCTTTGTTTCATTGCAGCCATTTGGTAAATTCTAAAAAGTTCATTTTTCTCATTAATGTGCACTCTGCACCCATATAGACTGAAAAAAAATAACAGAAATATAGATACTTGTGCAAATTTATTAAAAAAGAAAAACTGACATATCACATGGTCATAAGTATAGCCCCTTTGCTCAGACACTCATATGTAAGTCACAAGCTGTCCATTTCCTTGTGATCCTACTTGAGATCTACTCCTTTGGGTAGAGGCACACTGGTGCATGAATCGCGCGAGTGCAATGCGAGAAAAACTCACATTGCACTCGGACCAGTATTATTAAATGATACTGGTCATATTAGTGCGGTTTTCACACAGTGAACTCGAATTGCGATTGAATGCAATTTCCTCAGGCGAGTGCCCATTGAACGCACTCTGTGTGATAGTCACACGCGTGTGCGATCTTTCAATGTTGGCAAACACCGCTGCTGTCACATCAGCGGTGTTTGATTTTGCCGGTAAATGCTGTCCATGGTGCTGATGTTTTCTCGTTTGGATGAAAATTCAAACACCGCTGCTGCTGTTTGAAGTTCCCGGGGTACCGGCAGATTAGCCAATGCAGCCCCAGGTATGGCTGGCTGCACAGGTTTTTATCTGTCAGGGTGTATCCTGTTTTTTTGCTTGTATCCTGCTTCGTTCTGTGCTGCTGTCCGCGGTGCTAAAGTTCACTCGCTGGGATTTCTCAGCATGATGATATTCAAATCGCATCCTGGAAACGATCTAGTATTTTATCGGACACGGAGCCCATAGACTCCCATATTGAGGTGCACCGGATCCGGTGAAATATCAGATCGTTTCCCGGATCCAATTTGAACAACATGCTGAGAAATCCCGGCGAGCAAACTTCAGCACCGCGGACAGCAGCACACTGACTTGCACCACACTCTCATGCATATAGAGACACACATAACACGTGCACCACACTCACAGAAAAAACACCCAGCACTCGTATGACTGGAGAATCTCTGGAGACCTGAAAATGGCTCCACCAACGTTCACCATCCAACCTGACAGGACTGGAGAGGATCTGCAAGGAAGAATGAGAGGATCCCCAAATCCAGGGGGGAAACTGCATCATTCCCAAGAAGACTCATGGCTGTACGAGCTCAAGAGGTGCAAATACTCAATACTGAGCAAAGGGGCTGAATACCTATCATCAATACTGAGCAAAGGGGCTGAATACTTATCATCAATACTGAGCAAAGGGGCTGAATACTTATCATCAATACTGAGCAAAGGGGCTGAATACTTATCATCAATACTGAGCAAAGGGGCTGAATACTTATCAATACTGAGCAAAGGGGCTGAATACTTATCATCAACACTGAGCAAAGGGGCTGAATACTTATCATCAATACTGAGCAAAGGGGCTGAATACTTATCATCAATACTGAGCAAAGGGGCTGAATACTTATCATCAACACTGAGCAAAGGGGCTGAATACTTATCATCAATACTGAGCAAAGGGCCTGAATACTTATCATCAATACTGAGCAAAGGGGCTGAATACTTATCATCAATACTGAGCAAAGGGGCTGAATACTTATCACCAATACTGAGCAAAGGGGCTGAATACTTATCATCAATACTGAGCAAAGGGGCTGAATACTTATCATCAATACTGAGCAAAGGGGCTGAATACTTATCACCATGTGAGATTTCAATGTTTCTTTTTTTAATAAATTTGCACAATTATCTACATTTCTGTTTTTTCAGTCTAGATGGGGCAGAGTGACATTAATGAGGAAAAAATTGACTTTTTTGAATTTACTAAATGGCTGCAATGAAACAAATAGTGAAACATGTAAAGGGGTGTGAATACTTCCCGTACCCCCTGTACATTTATTACCCAGGAGCCTACACAGTGGAGGGTTTCTGAGTATTCCTGATGAATGTTCCCATGTTGTATGTAGTGTTGTGTATATTTGTGCAGTACGTGTTGTTATATGTATAATGTCAGTATATTGTACCCAGGACAGGGGTGGTGCTTTGTTGCTATTCTGCAGCATACTCACACTTGTGGGCTTTATAGCTGCTCTCTATACACCACAGACAGGTGGCACATATACAGCCCATTTGATAATACAGGATGGGATAAACGTTTCTGTCTGGATAAAGAAAGGCCGACACTGTCAGACTAGAGGCCGGACAGAAGAAGTGCCTACATCAGCCTCATTATAGTGAATGTAGCATCAGTGTGATCTGTGTATGGCTTCCCCCTCTGTACAGGATACCCATCCACCTCACCGCTCATCACACACACAATGCTGGACTCTCTGTGGTGTCTGGAGGATTCGGGGTTATTTGGCTCCAGGTCGCCGTCTTCAGGTCGTCTGTTCCATCAATCATCTGCTCTTCTCATATTGATCTGTAGTTTACAGTGAATTCTCCACACTCAGGTTTGTGTCTATACGGCACATCCGGATCTTCAATAAAACGTCACTTTCTTTATTGTAAATCCATTAAATTCTCCATGGTACAGATAGACTGTGACGTGTTTCCGGCACATTCTCCCTTAACCCCTTAGTGACGGAGCCAATTTCCACCTTAATGACCAGATCGTACAGTTGTGACCGGTGTCACTTTATGATGTTTTATCTCTGGAGCTTCACCGGATTCCAGTGATCCCGAGATTGTTTATTCGTGACATATTGGACTTCATGTTAGTGGTAAATCTAGAAGGATCCCTCGTGGATTTTCTCTAGGGGTATAGGGAGCATTTTGGACCCACAGGTTCATCACAGAATTTGATAACAATAGGTCGTCATACTGAAAATTCTCTTTTTTTCACAAAAAATTTCCTTTACCACCAAATTTCTCATTTTTACAAGAGGAAATACACAAAGTGGACCCCACAGTTTGTTACCCACTTTCTTATGAGCGCGGTGATACCCCACATGTAGACAAACAGTTCTGTTTGGAGCAATGGGAGGAAACAGAAGGGAAGGAGCAATATCTGAATGATGGATAAGCTGAAATGAATTGCGGGCACCACGACACATTTGTAGGGTCACTAGGGGCCTAAACAGCAGAAACCACACACAAATTACCCCATTTTGGAAACTAGACACCTAATAGTAGGCTGCAGACACCCCATAACTGGCACCTCCATAAAATGTGCCAATCCTGACACTTCGCCCCAGCTCTTCCCGCTGCCCTGGTGCGGTGGCAGTCAAAGTTATAGTATTTGGGGTTGATGTCAGATGAGTAATGTCCACTGGCATCAAGCCCAGAGGTTAGTAAAGTCATGGTGTCAATCAGATACCCAACATTGCTAACCAAATCAGTAAGGACTCAAATAAACACAAATTTTTTTTTGTTTGAAAAAACACTACCGAACACAAACCCATTTTCACCAATTTATAGAAAAAAAAACCCCAAGTAGTCTAGTAGGAGGTCACTAGACGACTCTCACTCTTACAGATTTAAGAGCAGGCCCCCTACCAGCCCACTGACGTGTAATGGGCTCAGTGAGGTCATTACAGTTCATGATCCTTGGTGCACACAGGGGTTAATTGTGATCCCACGATGATCTCTAGAGGCACTTGAGATCACCACGGGATCACAACTGCTCCTTGTGTGATCCGAGGATCCTGACTTGTAATAACCTCACTAAGGTTAACACACATCAGTCACCTGGCAGGGCGGATCAAGGAATGCCCACAGGTCGCATAGGAGAGCGCCAGAGGTCCGAACGGAGGGCCTTGGTATCAGAGGTACCGGAGGGGATAGACAGAGTGGACATGGGGGGGGGGGGGTTTTGGAGGCAGGATGGGTCAGGACAGGAAGCAGGTTTGTCGGCGATCACACCAACTTGGACTGGCTGGAAGGGGTGGGGGGCTTTGGCGGTACTGCATGATTGGGAGGGGGGTTTGGCGGTACTGCATGATTGGGAGGGGGGGTTTGGGGGACTAGGGGAGGCTATTTCTCTGCCAACTGACATGTCCCATCATGAAATTCCTATATAAACAACCCTGGAGTCAGGCCAGAATCATAATCACAAGTGCTCTTTATTAAAAGTAAATACAATAAATGCAGCAATTAAAAGTAATGCCTCAGGCAGCACACATGACAGGAGACCACATGAAAACAGGATGCAAGTATGGTAATAAACAAGGGAATCCTATGTCTGGCACCACAAATTAGTGCTCAGTTTCCATATACACACCATACAACCAAGTAGTAACTGCACCAAAATATCCTTCATGGGTCTGAAGTTTTACCTGTCCGTGGCCACCGACCCCCTAACGCGTTTCGCTTAGGCTTCTTCCGAGGGGGGTGACCATGGAGCGAGTGCTAAGGGCTTTTATAGCGAGGACCGGAGTCGCGGCGTCTGACATCACTTCCGGTTGTTAATCCGGAAGTGACGGACCCGCTACGTCACCTGCGTGGCTCACCCGGTTGCTAGGCGCCAGATCGCGCTTTGCGATCTACGTATAGCATGAGAAGTCACTTCCGCCTTTACGTCAATGTGCCCGATCACATGACGTCAGTCATGTGATCAGTTTAAGGCACATGATCGGAAGGCTCCGGGGAACTGCGCTTCTATATGATACACAATGGATATAGTGCCATGGTAACAACCAGTACCATGACCACCACTATTAGGTGAACGGTGCAACATAGTCAGCACCACATCTTAATGTCACCAAGAGTGTATATATACAAATGTGGAGGAGTATGTACTAAAAAGTCTTGAGAGGGGACAAATACATACAGTAGTTATGAACTAATGTAATATTCCTATTTATAAGGTGCATCGTGCATATAAACAACAAACACCCATTCATACTGCACCGGCCGGTGACATACACCCAACCCATTACTTTTAATTGCTGCATTTATTGTATTTACTTTTAATAAAGAGCACTTGTGATTATGATTTGGCCTGACTCCAGGGTTGTTTATATAGGAATTTGTTGTTAATGGAGGGCCGTTTACCTTTCAAAAAGGGTTTTTTCTGAAACTATTGCTTTTCTGTTTTTTACAGATACCCATTTGTTACCCTTGACAAATCGTCATGGATATTAGATCTAGAGACCAAACATGGCTTTCTCGTGTAAATGCGGTTTTTAATGGTGATGTAGGTGTGACTGCATCTGCTAGCAGTGGGCATATTGATATTAAAAATACTCTTAAGGTTCTTTATAAGAAAAGACTCAGGATGTGGTGGAATAAAGCCTCTCTTGAGAACTATCTATCTAAAAATCTAGTGCCTAGAGGTCTTAGGGTCAGGGTTTTACCATCCTTTCCCGTAGAAGATTCTGTGTTTCGTGGGAAATGGGAGGAAGCTAGTAATAACTGTTCTCGTACATTTATTGAGTTGTTAATTGGCCTAAACAGGAAAAGTCTTGAAAGTCTCGAAACCGAGATTGATGTAAACCAAAATAAACTCAAGGAGTTGATTTCAGTAGATGAGTTGGAGTCATTTAAGTCTGAGGTGGACAGACTATTTATTTCCTGGGAAAGGGAGGTACAGGACAGCAAGGCCAAAAAATTCCAGCGTGATTTGCATGATTACAAATCCCATACGGTATACAAGTGGAGACAAACTAGTGGTGGCAACAATCCAAACCTAGGGGACACAACCGTATCATCTGTGGCCTCTACAGATGATGAGGGGGAGATATCTGGTGGCCAACAACGATATCCTTCACGTAGAGGTAAACAAAAGAGGTTCTTCACGAGGGACAATGGAAAGAGGAGAAGAACCGTTGTGGTCAAGCCATCTACATCTAATCATCAGGTAATCAACCTATCTGATAGAACCCTCACTAATGATCAGGTGGGGAGTATTGAGTTTAGGCCTCACTTTCTCACCCTCTTGTCGTTTCGACTGTTTTTCAGCAATAAAGGATTTGCACCTTTTTGCTCGGAAATTAGTCCTTAAGAAATTGCACGAGAAAGGTAATAATCACTCCTGGACGACACAAGAGTTGGAGACAATTAAAGCACTGGAGGATATAGGGGAAGAAACGGATAAGGATAGACCTAAGGGTAAGTTTTACTCCCTAAGATTAAGAAATTTCCAGCATTGAACCTTTACCCTAATATTGACTTATTTGTTAAAATGGTCACAGAGGAATACCGCAGAATCCCCGGCGGGAATTTTGGTGCGAATATCCAGAGGGTCAGAGGAGGGCCATAAAAGAATTAAAACAGATGAAAGATGTGGTCATCAAGGCCTCTGATAAAGGGGGAAACGTCGTTATATGGCCCTTGAGAATGTATGAGCAGGAAGCGATGCGACAATTGGGAGACGTAGCCTGTTATACACCTTTGACCTTTAATCCTACCCTTTCTTTCCTTAAGGATTTGAACACATTGGTGGAGGAGGCGTTTGTCCTGGGCACTATAAGCAAAGAAGTGCGTGACGGGCTGGTTCCGGAATCACCTAAGACGCCTTGTCTATATCTACTGCCCAAGGTACATAAATGTGATAAAAACCCGCCAGGACGTCCCATTGTGTCGGGGATTGGTGGTCTATGTGAGCAGATGGGCAAATACCTCGACCATTTTCTGAGGCCTATGGTGGAAACTCTGCCTGCATATTTGCGGGATACTAACGACTTCCTAAAGAAAATAGAGGGGATAATGCTGGAAGATGATATGTGGCTCGTAACAATGGACGTGGAGTCCCTCTACACGTCCATACGTCATGTAGATGGAATAGAGGCCACAGAATTATATCTGTCTATGTCCGATTTGGATTCTTCCCTGATATCCTTCCTGGTAAGCCTTCTGGAATATGCCCTGTCACATAATTTCTTTGTTTTCAAAGGTAAATACTACCTCCAGAAACAGGGAACAGCTATGGGGGCGGCCTTTGCCCCCTCATATGCTAATCTGTTCATGGGGGCATGGGAAAGAGAGATTTTTGTGACCAATCCCACTGCACTGTGTGACAGAGTGGTGCTGTGGACAAGATTTATCGATGATATTTTTGTCATATGGCAGGGCCAGGAACAAGAGCTGCTAGAATTCCAGAAAGAAATGAACAACAATACACGTAACATCAGGCTGTCTATGTCATACAGCAGAACAGGAGTTGACTTTCTGGATGTCAAAGTGAAAAAAGGTGAGAATGGTCAATTGATAACTGACCTATTCAGGAAGAGCACGGCGGGTAATTCGTTGTTGCATGCCACCTCAGCCCATCCATCACATTTGATTAAGGGGATCCCCGTGGGTCAGTTCCTCCGTGCCAGGAGAATCTGCTCCGATGATCATCTGTTTAACCTACAGGCAATGGAGATGAAAGACAGATTCTTGGAACGTGGATACTCCAGCAGGATGGTCCAGAGGGGGTACCGCTGGGCAGTCCAGACAAAGAGAAGTTCCCTTCTACAATCAAAAAATAGGAGGAGCACAGATAATCAGGTGAGGTTGATCACTGGGTTTAATAACCAATGGAAGAAGATGGAGGGGCTTTGAAGCAATTTTGGCCATTACTAACATCGGATTTAGGGCTAAAAGAGCATGTGAGTGGACATCCGGCAGTGACATATAGGAGATCGCCCAACCTCAGAGATATGCTGGTGCATAGCCTACATGAAGGTCCCAAGAAGGAGGGTCTTTTCGGTGCAAAGGGTCCCAGGTGGGGTTTTTCCCCGTGTGGGAAATGTGTTACGTGCCCCAATCTTATACGTGCCACGGAATTCTACTCGTGTGATGGTTCAGAGAAATTTATGATCACTCAAACCATCAACTGCAACTCCACAGGGGTGGTATATTATGCAACGTGCCCTTGTAAATTGGTGTATATAGGCCTGACATCTAGGCAACTCAAAGTGAGGATTAGAGAGCATGTGCTGGATATTATTAAAGCGGAAACGGAAGATGACCTAACAGTTCTGAAACCAATAGCTAGACACTTCAAAATTGCCCATGATTGCAATGCCAACCTGTTGAAGGCATTTGGGATTGACCGTGTCCACATGAATATACGCGGGGGCGATTTGAAGAAGATCTTGGCACAGATGGAAGCTAGGTGGATAGATAGAGTGGGGAGTGTCCGTCCCCATGGCCTTAATGATGTACTTAGTTTTGCCCCCTTCTTGTAGATGGTATGGGAGTTTTAATAAATTGATTTTATACTATTTGGCTGTTTGATTTTTTTAACTAATTAATTATTTTTATCTTTAGGTTGAAGAACTGGAGTTTAATGGAGGAGCTATACCTACAAGGGGTCTACATATTGTGGATGAAGATTATACCTCATATGCACTTTGGCACTTTTACTCACGGATATATATTTTTTTATCCTGTTATTGTTATATAGCACTTTGGGACAAACCTTGTGTCCCCCTAAATATTTAATTACTTATTGTTTCATTCCCTTTATTCTAATTGGTATGAATGGGTTGGGTGTATGTCACCGGCCGGTGCAGTATGAATGGGTGTTTGTTGTTTATATGCACGATGCACCTTATAAATAGGAATATTACATTAGTTCATAACTACTGTATGTATTTGTCCCCTCTCAAGACTTTTTAGTACATACTCCTCCACATTTGTATATATACACTCTTGGAAAGTATGGTGACATTAAGATGTGGTGCTGACTATGTTGCACCGTTCACCTAATAGTGGTGGTCATGGTACTGGTTGTTACCATGGCACTATATCCATTGTGTATCATATAGAAGCGCAGTTCCCCGGAGCCTTCCGATCATGTGCCTTAAACTGATCACATGACTGACGTCATGTGATCGGGCACATTGACGTAAAGGCGGAAGTGACTTCTCATGCTATACGTAGATCGCAAAGCGCGATCTGGCGCCTAGCAACCGGGTGAGCCACGCAGGTGACGTAGCGGGTCCGTCACTTCCGGATTAACAACCGGAAGTGATGTCAGACGCCGCGACTCCGGTCCTCGCTATAAAAGCCCTTAGCACTCGCTCCATGGTCACCCCCCTCGGAAGAAGCCTAAGCGAAACGCGTTAGGGGGTCGGTGGCCACGGACAGGTAAAACTTCAGACCCATGAAGGATATTTTGGTGCAGTTACTACTTGGTTGTATGGTGTGTATATGGAAACTGAGCACTAATTTGTGGTGCCAGACATAGGATTCCCTTGTTTATTACCATACTTGCATCCTGTTTTCATGTGGTCTCCTGTCATGTGTGCTGCCTGAGGCATTACTTTTAATTGCTGCATTTATTGTATTTACTTTTAATAAAGAGCACTTGTGATTATGATTCTGGCCTGACTCCAGGGTTGTTTATATAGGAATTTGTTGTTAATGGAGGGCCGTTTACCTTTCAAAAAGGGTTTTTTCTGAAACCATGTCCGATCATGTCAGATGGCAGAAATGTCCATTTTTACCACCATTCATTTTGATTCATGTCATCTCCAGTATATCGTGTGAACTGGGGATTGCGTGATCAGGAAAAAAAGCGGTCCGATTCATAATACCCCCGGGACTTAAAACCCTGGAGATTTCCCAGTGTTGGGGGTCGCTACAGGTTTTTTCCTTAAGGGTGAGTGCACACGATGGTGTGTTTGTGACGGCGGCGGCTGGGCAGACCCGACAGGAAGCTCTGCAGCCGTCCACCGGCTTTCTGGTGGGTATGTACGGCGGGTGTAGGGTGGGTGCACAGCGGGTTCGGCGGCGGTGTTGTGGCGGCTGGAAGCAGTACATGATTCTGCGCTTGCAGCCGCTGCATAACCGGCTGGTTTATTGAACATGCACATTCGTTGCTAACCCAGTGGTTTAGCAACAGATGAGCATGTGTAAACCGCCGGTCTGTGCACAGCGGTTGTCAGTTTCCATAGGTTTTAATGTTAATCCAAAAGCTGGTTTGAATTAACATAAATTTACATAAAACTTATGGAAACCGACCGGCGGTTTACACAGCTAAACCGATGCTAACCCGGCATGTGTGCACTTACCCTTAAGCAGTTTTAAAAGGGCTGAAAGGAAGAAGTAGAATCCAAAGGAAGGTATGTCCAGTGAGCAATGGAGGAATTATAATAGACGTGTGCAAGAAAACCTGAAATATTTAATGTAGCTAAAGTTACATGTATAGATAAAAACTCAAGAACCTACACCCCCTCTAAAATTGATGGCTTCTTTAAGGAACATCTTGAAAGAGTCTTGAGTTTTGCCTATACATGTAACTTTCTCTACATTAAATATGAGTTTTTTTGCACACGTCTGCTATAATTCCTCCATTGCTCGCTGGGAATACCTTCCTTTGGATTCTGCTGTGCATAGCCTGGACTGGGCTACTCCCGTGCGGGAGCTCCATACACCGTCATCATGGTTGTGAGCTGAAAATCCCCCTTATTGTTATACAAAGGAAGAAGTATCCTTAATTGCACCGTTTTAATACGATATGGTGGTTGTTAAGGGGTTAATCATTCAGTATCAGAAAGAATCATGGGAAAATGCAATTAAAACCAAGGCCACAATCATGTAAAAATACGACACAAGACAATGATTTTCATATCATCTTTATATCATCTTTAACAGAAAAATCTAAGAAAACCAGCATGTATATAGAATGACATCAGAAACATAAGACGTGTAATCCGCTGTAAGGGGTCGAGCACTACGAGACAACCTGTCCTGAGAAGATAAAGTGCCTCATATAGAATAAACCTATATATATTCACCTCCCAGAGGTGAGGGACCCGCGAGGGCCGCAGCGCTAACATGACAGAGCAATGTCCCCCGGAGATGCAGCGCGGACATCGCTGAGATGGGGCCGCTCCAGGAGGGGAGTCTGGGGGGTTTGTAGGGTTTTATTTCTATATGAGACACTTTAGCATTTATGGTTGTCCGGTGATTCATTACTTCTTTACTATATCAATAACATATCATTTCTGACGTTCCCTCCCTTCGGTTATTTTGTGACCATCTCCACAGTCCAGCGCCCCTCTCTGAATAGCCGGACCCCCGCCGTCACATCACATGACCCGGAGCAGCGCTGGGACCCATAAAGCCTCGTTCCCACGGTGCAGATTTTCACACAGAACCTGACGACTCTCTGCTGCTCTATTCACCCCTTGACCTTTTTCTTTCACCAATAAATCTCATACACCATTGACATTTGGGAGCGCTCGGGGTTTTTTTTTTTATAGTTTTTAAAACACAAGAACAAACTAGGAGAATTTACCAATGTAACAAGGATAGAAAAAGGGAGGAACAGGGGAGAAAAACTGGGTACAAACTTCATTATCCACCTCATCCAGAGGACATTTACTGTGGAGGCATTTTATCATCTGTATTACAACCTGCAGTGACTTCATAGATTCATATAGAGCAGATTATAAGACCCCGATCATTCCTCTATGGTGATGAAAGACGCCGTCTGCTGCTCCCCAATATCTTTATAGAACCTTTATATACACGTAACACAGCATGAAGGGGCTCGGTGAAGGCGGCAGTGAAGGTGTGTAAGTGTCTGATGGGGTCACATAGGGCATGTAAGAACATATATATCTTCATTAATATTTACTTCAAATATTGGGTATAATTATTAAATATTAATGAATTGATATGCTGATACATTACATAGTGCTGACATGGAGAATTGTATACATGGCCATACATAGCTGTGACTATACAAATAGTTCAAGATTGCATCAGCCAGAAGTAACACATAGGATAATCTAGGTTCCCATATATAGTCACACATGTGTTAATGTCACTCTATAAGAAAGACCCATACCATGAGAGAGGAACACACCTTCTGCTGGGAGCCTCCCTGAGGGACGGTGGCACTCCAGGCTGACCATCCGCAGACAACAGAACCATCATGAAGAACAAGAAACCATACAGGCTTGGTGACATGGACACCCCAAGACCAATTGACTGAAGCAAGTATGATACTGAAAGATAAATGGACTATTTTCCTATAACTACCTGAATAGGTTACTTTACTGTAATATTATTATTATTGCGTCATTTTGACCAATAAAAGCCAGCAAGAGATTTTTATATACTTTTTCGTCTTTTCTCAATAATTCGCACTTGATGATAATTATACACATATAGCGGTATTTAACAGGGTATAAAAGGACAGCTGCCCGGCCTCATAATCCAGACAGATCCTGACTACATCACTGGGGATCTGGTGAGATAACTGGATCTCATTACTGTCATGTTTCACTAAATAAATATTATTACGCCTTCCATATAAACCCCAGGACTTGTTATTATATCCAATGAATGACTGATCTCCCCTCCTGACTATACTGGGATAACAGATCCCCACCCTCCACCATCCTGATCCACTGATCTCCACATCCCAGTAATGTCGTCCTGAGGTAAATCCCCTCCTGCTCATCACCTGAGGAGAATACTGGAATCTCTCTGCTGTTACTGGACGATTCTGTCTTATTTCTGTCCAGGTCACAGTTTTCAGGTCGTCTGATATAAGGAGATCATTATCAGCCGTGTTTACATCCAGTAATATGTTTGCAGGATCCTGTACATAGAAGATCACATTTACACCTCTTATTATATCAGATAATGTGTGTGATATGTGGGAGATCAGCTCCACACCCCGGTCACCTCCATCATGTCCCCCTGTGCCCTCATCACCTCCATCATGTCCCCCTGTGTCATCACCTCCATCATGTCCCCCTGTGTCCTCATCACCTCCATCATGCCCCCTGTGTCCTCATCACCTCCATCATGTCCCCCTGTGTCCTCATCACCTCCATCATGTCCTCCTGTGTCCTCATCACCTCCATCATGTCCTCCTGTGTCCTCATCACCTCCATCATGTCCCCCTGTGGCCTCATCACCTCCATCATGTCCCCCTGTGGCCTCATCACCTCCATCATGTCCTCTTGTGTCCTCATCACCTCCATCATGCCCCCCTGTGTCCTCATCACCTCCATCATGTCCTCCTGTGTCCTCATCACCTCCATCATGCCCCCCTGTTGCCTCATCACCTCCATCATGTCCCCCTGTGTCCTCATCACCCCCATCATGTCCCCTTATGGCCTCATCACCTCCAACATGTCCTCTTGTGCCCTCATCACCTCCATCATGTCCCCCTGTGCCCTCATCACCTCCATCATGTCCCCCAGTGGTCTCATCACCTCCATCATGTCCTCCTGTGGCTTCATCACCTCCATCATGTCCTCCTGTGTCCTCATCACCTCTATCATGTCCTCCTGTGTCCTCATCACCTCCATCATGTCCTCTTGTGTCCTCATCACCTCCCACCTCAGGATCACACAAGTCACCAGTGTTGGGTTCCTGTAGGACAGTCAGTGGATCAGTCATGTTACACAGCTCCTCAATGTGCCTCATCCTCCTGGACAGCTCGTCCTTCTTTATTTCCAGTTTCTGGATCACATGTGACAGTGACATCTTCTCTTCACGCCTGGAGATGTCACTCAGGATCTTCTTCTCCAGGTCGTCCACCCGTTTCCTAATGTTTATAAACAGGGCAGTGACTCTCTCGGCTTCTGCGGATATTTTATCTTGCTCTTTTCTCCTGAGATCCTCCAGACTCTGGACTTTTTCCTCTTTCTTCTGTATTTTTCTGATCAGATTCTCCCGGACATTTCTCAGGTGTTTCCTCTTCTTCTTCTCAGAGGCCTCATCCAGTGTCTCCACCCGGTGTCCCCGATGTTCTCCGGTCAGGGTGCAGGACACACAGATACAAGCTCCGTCCTCCATGCAGTAATACTTCAGCACCTCTTTATGGACAGAACATTTCTGGTTCTCCAGAGAAGTGCTGGGATCTGGTATGACGTGTTCTTCTTCCTTAATGTGATCTTTTAGGTGTTTATGACACATAGAAGCCTCACACTCCAGACAGAATATCACAGCCCGTACAGGAGAGTCCACACAGTAAGTGCAGAGGATTGAGGGATCATTCCCAGGTGTAGACCGGATATTCTCCATTACTTTACACAGAGTTATGTTCCTCTTCAGTGTCGGCCGCTCCTGAAATTGTTCTCTACATTCAGGACAGGAATAATCTCCAGACCGGTCCTGTGTATTCAGCATCTGATCCATACAGCCCCGGCAGAAGCTGTGTCCACATCTCAGGGTTACAGGATCTGTATACAGGCTCAGACAGACGGCACAGTCCAGCTCCTTTACAAGACCTGCAGACGCCATCGCTGAAAGAAGGAAGAAATAAAAGGACAAATGTGTTAGGATCAGAGAACAGTCGGGGAGATCTCAGGTTAAGACACAAAGACGAGGCTGAGCTTCAGAAAGGTGTTTGCTATAAGTCACATAAAAAAGACGCAGCAGAAATCTACTACTCATTCACACGGCAATTTCTGATATGTGAAAAAACAGAATGATCGTCATCATCCTATTGCCTTCAGGACTGCCTCTACACTTGAGGAACGGAGTAGGCTCTGTAATTTTGGGGGCCCTCAGTAGCCCTACCCATTTACCTCTGAAATCAATGCCTAATCTTAGCAAGAACCCTTCCTATAGTTTTACAATATATCTGCTCATGTTACTCTTCGGGAAGTTTGGCCCCAGGACCGCTGGACCAGAGGGCCCGCCGATGCTCCGTGTATAGAGCGGGTGCCCGGAGGCTATACGTGCCCTTGCCTGCATACGACCCCCTGGTTGCACCTGGTCCCCCGGGCTGCATCTTGACCCCCCAGGCTGTATCTGTCCCCTCTGGCTGCACTAATCCCCCACAGCTGCATCTGAACCCTGGCTGCTGCATCATCTGACCCCCAGCTGCTGCATCATCTGACCCTTGGCTGCTGCTTCATCTGACCCCCGGCTGCTTCATCTGACCCACGGCTGCTTCATCTGACCCCTGGCTGCTTTATATGACCCCCGGGCTGCTTCATCTGACCCCCGGCTGCTTCATATGACCCCCGGCTACTTCATCTGACCCCCAGCTGCTTCATCTGACTCCCAGCTGCTTCATCTCAAGGCTGGCTCATCTGACCCCCGGCTGACCAATTTGACCCATGGCTGCTTCATCCAACCTCCGCTGCTTTATCTGACCCCCGGCTGCTTCATCTGACCCCTGGCTACTTCAACTGACCCCCAGCTGCTTCATCTGACCCCCAGCTGCTTCATATGACCCCCAGCTGCTTCATATGACCCCCGGCTGCTTCATATGACCCCCGGCTGCTTCAGCTGACCCCCGGCTGCTTCAGCTGACCCTCAGCTGCTTCAGCTGACCCCCAGCTGCTTCATTTGACCCCCGGCTGCTTCATCTCACGGCTGCCTCATCTGACCCCCCGGCTGCGTCATCCGACCCCCAGCTGCTTCATCCGACCCCTGGCTACTTCATCTGCATCATCTCATCCCTGGCTGCATCACCTCATCCCTGGACTGCATCTCATCCCGGTATTGCATCTCATCTCTGGACAGCATCTCATCCCTGAACTGCACCCCACTGATGACCATTTGTCCATCACCACAGCTTTCCCCCCTCAGCTTATGACCCCTTCTACCACTGACCCCTGCTACCCCTTGTGATGAAATGGACTCCTTTAATGTAGAACATATGATGATTTCTTATGTAACACAGACAGTATGGTATTTTGTTGCAATTTGTGATATGCCACTTAGGAGTTAAGTTCTTAAAATCTAGCCAGACTGTATTTTATATACCTATTGTTGACGTAAGTAATGTAATTATCTTGTCTCTAGACTCTAGGTATTGTATTTTATTCCCTACTTTTTGATAAGCAACCCAGTGTAAATACAAGTCTTGCAGATGTTTGATGATGTCAACGTATGTAATGCAATTATCTCTTGTGTAAGGTCAGAGGGACTTAATCCTGTTAGTATGCCACTGTAATTACATGTGGACACTATGTAAATAGACTCAGCTAATATTGTTAAAATGTCATTGATTGCAGACTAAATGTCCCCTACTAGAATTCCATTGTATTACTGCTAGGTGCTATATCAATCAGTACTTGGCTCTCTCTTTCCTGGACTGCAATATGACTAAAAATGTTTATAAGAGGCTTGAGACGCAGCCAATGAAAAGACAGTCTTATTCCACCAATCGTGAAGTCCCCAATATCCTGCAATGAGGGCTGAGGGTATATCAGGAGGACTGTTCATTAACCAGAGTTAGATTCTGTCTAGTGCCCTCAGCCTAGGGATTTCGGTCCCGGCTAGAGTTGCACTGGACTTGATAAAGGCAGCTAATCTAGGATCTTCAGATCCGATTGGCCGGCCATAACCCCGGCCTAGGCATTTTGCTGCTGACCAAGGGGATCAGAACCTGGACTATAAGACCACAAGGACTTCAGCATCGAATTATCGGATTCACCTGTGATGACAAAGACTGCATAAGGAAGCAACCCAGGTTGGGATGATCCAGTCACCTGGTTATAGACTTTGCTGTGCTATATTCTAATCCCTGGTGAGGCAGTGGAAGGGTGAGACTCTGTTGCCTGTTACATTGTGTGTTGTGCTTGATTCAATAAAGCCTTAATATTGTGGTTCCCACACTGGTGTGTTGTCTGAGTAGTGTTCCACCCACGGCTAAGGAGCTCGGGCGTTCAGTTTGGGGATGAGCTCTGGTCCAGGCTGTCTTTATAAAGGCGGCTGGGCCAGCGGACAAGAGCACCCACTGATCCCCGGGCCTCCACACCCCTCTCATCCCCCGCTCACCATAACAATGTTTCCCTCTCATCCCCCGCTCACCATAACAATGTTTCCACTGCTCTTCAATGTCACTCCCATCCTTCTCCACTTCTTACTACCCCCACTTATCCCTCCTCCGAGCAATGAAATACTTCCCTCACCCTCCATCCTACCTAACCACCTCACCTACTTCTCCAACCTATTCCTTCACTTTCAATCCTCCATCACCAAAAAAGCACGCCCGCCACGTAAGCTCTCCTGCTCCCACCTGCTAACCCTCAGTTTACTCCTCCTCCTTGCTGGCGACATCTCCCCCAATCCTGGCCACCCCCCGCCATATCACCACAACCACCTTCTCCCCAGATCCACGGCCCATCGCTAACCCTCGCAACCTCAGCACCACTAACCCTCGCAACCCCACCAACCTTAGACCCATTCCCCCAACCCCTGCCCCCCCAACCCTTCTACCTGGCGCACTCTGGAACACACGCTCAGTCTGCAATAAACTCCCATACATCCACAAACTCTTCATGTCTAAGGAAATATCATTCCTTGGTATCACTGAGATCGGGCCCAACCCCTCCCCCGCTGCACTATCTTATGGCAGCCTCAGTCTGTCCACACCCACCGCCCCTCTGGCAAACATGGTGGTGGCGTCGGCGTACTCTTGTCCAACTCCTGCGCCTTCACCCCTATTTCCCTGCCCCCCTCCATCACTGCCCCCTCTTTCGAAGCTCACTCGGTCCGTATTTTCTCCCCCTGCAACCTTCAGCTGGCCATCATCTACCGCCCCCCTGGACCGACCACTTCCTTCCTTGGCCACTTCACCACCTGGCTAATTCACTTCCTTTCCGTTGACATCCCCACCATCATCATGGGTGACTTCAATATCCCCATTGACTCTCCCCGCCCAACCGCCTCTAAACTTTTTCCCAAACCCATTTCCCTTTTGGGGCTCTCCCAATGGCCCTCCCCCGGGCCCCCCAAAAAAATGGCCATACACTTGACCTCATCTTTACCCCCCTTTTGGGCTCCCTTCTAACCTCACAAACTCAAAAACCCCCCCTGTCTGACCACAATCTCTTGCCCTTTCCCCTCCCTCTCCCCCCCCGCCATGCTCCCCCCTCTCTGCAAACTCGATCCCCCTCGCCAAAACCAAAAAGATCTTGTTTCTTCCCTTACTTCGAATCCCCTCCCTCTCCCCACATAACTTCCACATGTGGGCATAGGGTGCTGCCCCCACCCAATTTCAACACCACAATTGCCCAAAGCCCTCGCCTAGCCCCCCCCCTCAAAAATACACGCTCCTGCACAAACAGGCAACCCTGGCACACCCCCCCTCACTTTAAAAACCCCGAGGCAGGCATTTCCCGGGTCGCCGAGAAAGGGGATGGAAAAAAATCCCGCCCCCTCCGAGCACTTTGTCTTGTTCAAAAAAATCCCTCACTGACTTCAAAAACGGCACTTGCTATGCCAAACAAGCCTTCTTCTCATCCCTTAAAAACCTTTCCCCGTCCCACAAAAACCCCAAAAAGCTCTTCAAAACGTTCAATTCCTTACTCCGTCCGCCCCCCTCCCCTCCCCCTCCCCTCATCTCTCCTGAAAACTTTGCGAACTTCTTTTAAGGAGGGAAAATTGACAAAATCAGAAACGCT
>JARQOC010000006.1:17907211-18042370 GCA_033576535.1 Allobates femoralis
CTGACCACTGGATCTCCATCGATCCTAAGATTGGGGCTCTGTAACCCCGAGAATGTGGCTCTGCAGCCCAGTCTACAAAGAGCAAATGTGCACATGCTCAACCTCCGCTTTATTCATTGTCAATGTGACTGTGAAGTGCAGCGCTCGGCTATTTACATCAGTCCCATAGACAATGAATGGAGCAGAAGCCGAGCATGAGCACCTTCCCTTTTCTCAGTATGGAGCTGCAGAGCTGCATTCTCAGGATCTCTGGATCAGCTGGGGGTCCCAGCAGTCGCCCCTGCCAATCTACAATGGATAGGGAATAACTTGCTTTTGGGGGGAAATAACCCTGTAATGATCTTTTCTGCTCATCTCTTCATTCCATGTGACTTGTCCAAGTATCTGGTCACATTTATCCTATTTGTTTCACAGCTTGTGAATGGGGATGAAGTTCTGAACCATTGTAACACTCCAGACATAATGGTAAAAGAAGAGAAATATGTGAGCGGTGATGAGCAGAGGAACGAGGAGATTCCTACAGATAACGGCTCGGGTGAGGAGGAAATGCAGATTATGGTTTTGATTTCTCCATTGGATGTAATGGTGGGTTTACACACACCAACTTATCCGTCCAACTTCAGACCAACTTGCTGGTTGCAGTGAAATTATGGACACATTGTTCCATTGTACACAGTCACAAAATGGAGCAATGTGTCCATGATTTCACTGAAACCAGCAAGTTGGTCTGAAGTTGGACAGATAAGTTGGTGTGTGTAAACCCACCATAACAGTTTTATATTGAATTTGGTAAAGTGGATCTCTTACCAGATTTCACTTTCACCTGATAAACTTCATAACTTATTAACTAGATCTCTTAGATCTGTGGAGGCGGGGTGTACTTTATTTTTAAAACCGATAATCAGAATGTATTGTGATGTAGTGATCACTAAGCAGGTCAGGATACACTCACTTGGCAGCCATAATTAACCATATAGCTGTGCTTTTCCAAACAATAAGTCCATTTCTGGTTTATTACACAATTATAAACCACTGTATAGTGCCCAGTTCATTTACATTACATTAGCGGAACATTAGTGACATACCAGTTTGTCCCAATGGCGGGTGTGCCCACATGCAATATCACATCTAGTCCAATAAAGTGTCCACTGACCTCTTAGTCCGTTACAGTGTCTCAGTGAAGGCAGCACAACCTCCACTCACTGACCTTTCAGTCCAGCAGTCCTGAAAACAGAGAGATGCTCCAGGCTCTCCCCACATGCCTGGTCTCGTCATCACGTGCCTTGCAGGACGCCAACCACTTCCTAACATTCCATCCCAGGTGCCTTTTAGGACAATGGCTGCTCCAAACACAGCGAGACCCGGTCTTCCTACAAACTGCCAGAGTTATCCTATGCTCTGCACACATTCATCCTCCACCATGGGCTGCAAACACAACCTTTGCTGACATCACAGATCATGTGACCAGGAGGGAGTCAGCTTATGTCTGATGTAACACACCCATGGGGAGGTACATGGCCAGCCAGGAGACTCCCCCAGAAGACATTTTGGCAATGCAGTGATCTGCTGCATCACAGTATGTAAAATTGTTATATTAAATTGATCGTTTTGAGCTCCAGCTGGACTCACTCATGATCTGCTCATGTGAAATCCATTGTGATCTGGAATTTCACAGTAAGTTCACCAGCCTCATCAGGTCTCAGGTGAGCTCTAGGCTGCCACAATAAAAGGCCGCTCTACAATGTGCAGTTTTATCACACAGCACAATGCACAGATGTGGCAGGTATGAGGGAGCGTGCAGTTGGCAGCTGACTGCAGGAATGTCACCTGTTGCCCATGAATTGAATCATCATTTCTCTACCACTGTAAGCTGTCTCCAAAGGCGTTTCAGAGTATTTAGTCGCACATCCAACTAGCCCCACAACCGCGAACCACGTGTAACCAGCCCAGGACCTCCACATCCAGCATCTTCATCCCTAAAATCTTGTGAGACCGGCTGTCACGCTTCCGGAGGAAGGCGCCCCAGAGTGGACCCCCACTGGGCCATGGTACCGAACTCCCATGGGTGAGCTGGTGCTATTTTATCCAACCCCTATACAGGGATTATCAGGGGCAAGCTCAGGGGGTCTAAATACCACAGCTGCTAGTACCAGGGGGGCGGCTCGTAGGGTTAGCCTATATTACGGCAAGGCTAAGAAGGATCTGAGGCACCAGAGTCAGGGGCTAGAAGAGCTGGAACGGGTTCCACCGAAGGAGAGCACGAGGTGGGCCTGACTAACAGCCAGAAAAGCAGAAGCTTACTAACACAATAATCAGGCACCTCCCTTCAGTGGAGGTGGCCTGATATACCGGAGGATGGACAGCTGTTGGCTAAGGCGGGTGTCAGGCTGAGCCGTGCCAGCCCCTAGATTCACAGGGGAGGGGCATGGCCGTTCCCAGTGCATCGCTCATTGTACTGCTCATTGTAGTGTGCTGGTGTGCGAACCCGCGGACCGGTAGACAGGAAGGGGACCCGGCGATGATTCAGAGACACAGCACGCCTGGACGCCAGATGTCCAACCGGCAGAGCAGCAGAGGATGCAGAACCAGGGACGGTGAGCTGGGGAGCGGTGGCAGGGGACCTAACAGTACCCCCTCCCTCATGTCCCCTCCTCCGAAGGCGCGCAAAGAATCTTGCCAGAACACGGGGTGCATAAATGTTCTCCCGTGGCTTCCAGGATCTCTCCTCAGGACCAAAACCAAAGCAGTCAATTGAGAAGAGGGTTTTGCCTCTACTCTTCTTCATGGCAAGGATGTCCTTTACTTCGTAGACGTTCTTGGAGCTGAGAGGCCGTGATACAGTGCTGGAGGAAGGATGAAAGCGATTAAGTACCACTGGTTTCAACAACGAGACATGAAAGGAGTTAGGGAAGCAAAGCGAGGCAGGTAGTCTCAGCTTGTAAGAAACATCGTTGATGCGTCCCAAGACTTCGAAGGGACCAACATAATGCGGCGCTAACTTGTAGGATGGCACCTTCAGCCTGATGTACCTGGAGGAAAGCCACACTTTATCGCCTGGGAGGAATGACGGAGAATCCAGGTGTCTCTTATCGGCATGTCTCATCATCCTGCCGGAGGCTTGTGTAGGGGCGTCTCTGGTCTCCCTCCAGACCTTGGAGAAGTCTATGGACAATGCATCAGCTGCCGGGGTGTCAGATGTTGAGGAGATCGGAAGAGGCATACCAGGATGTTGGCCGAATACCAAGAGAAAAGGAGATTTAGTAGAAGACTCACTGGAGTGAGCGTTGTAAGTGAATTCCGCCCAAGGAAGGAGACAGGTCCAGTTATCATGATGAGCATTGGCAAAGTGTCGAAATTAGGTAATGAGGACTTGATTAATACGCTCCACCTGCCCGTTGGACTGAGGATGATAAGCAGAGGAGAAGTCCAAACGTGATGTCCATATGGTTGCACAGCGCCCTCCAGAACCGGGAAGTGAATTGGATTCCCCTATATGATGAGGAAATCCGTGGAGCCGGAAGATGTGTTTGGTGAATATCTTGGCCAACTCAGGAGCGGATGGTAGACCGGGCAATGGAACGAAGTGAGCCATTTTAGAGAAGCGATCCACAACTACCCATATGGCCATACAGCCTGAGGAGCAAGGAAGATCCGTGATGAAATCCATGGCAATGTGTTGCCAAGGAGCCGATGGGACTGGGAGAGGCAGTAGACGTCCAGCCGACAACCGTCTAGACACCTTGTTTCTAGCACAAGACGGGCATGAAGCAACAAAATCGTGGATGTCTTAACGGATAGTAGGCCACCAATAGTGACGAGAGATCAAAGACCGGCAATTCTCGACGAGTGTTCCCATGACAGAATCCTCTTCCTCTTATCCTGTGCTACGAAGGTTTTACCAAGCAGGAGTCCAGCAAAATGTAAGGGAGACATTGTGATTATCTTGGTGGGGGTCAATGATATGGAATTACTCCTCCTCCACATCCGACAGCTAAAAGGACCTTGACAAGGCATCAGCCTTGATATTTTTACTGCCAGGCCGGAAGTGCAGTTCAAAACTGAAATGGCATAAGAACAAGGACCACCAGACCTGCTGGGGGGTTCAGTCTCTGAGAGGACTGGAGATAAGCCAGGTTCTTATGGTCGGTGAAGATTATGAATGGAGGAGGAGGTGTCTCCACTCCTGCAATGCCAGTTTGATGGCCAACAATTCACGATCTCCGATGGAATAGTTGCGCTCTGATGCGGTAAATGCTTTAGAGTAAAACCCGCAGGTGACTAACCGACCCGAAGAGGATTTCTGGGAGAGGACAGCCCCTGCTCCTATGGAGGAGGCGTCTTCCTCTAGAATGAACTGTTTACCTCTGGTCGGTGCAAGGTAGGAGCCTCGGAGAAGGAGCGCTTTAAGGTGGAGAAGGCATTTTTGGCCTCTGGGGTCCAGTTGCAGGAATTTGCCCCCTTAGGGCCCCTTTACACACCACCACTGAAAGGTAGCAACTGCCTGGCATTGGGGATATTTATGCCTGTTGCCATGAAATTGCTACGAAATGGCGGCGTGTAAATAGGGAAATTCCTTCCTGTGTCCTGACACAGGAAGGAATTTCCCTATTTACACGCCGCCATTTCGTAGCAATTTCATGGCAACAGGCATAAATATCCCCAATGCCAGGCAGTTGCTACCTTTCAGTGGTGGTGTGTAAAGGGGCCCTTACAGATGAGAGCTGTGATGGGTTTGATCAAGGAAGAAAATTAGGGAATGAGCTGCCTGTAATAATTTGCAAAGCCAAGGAACTGTTGAATAGCCTTAGTCCCCACAGGACAGGGCCACTTCAGAACGGCGGAGAACTTCTCAGGGTCCATCCGTAGTCCAGAATCAGAGATGATGTATCCGAGAAAGGGCAAAGAGGTCTGCTCAAAGACACATTTCTCCATCTTGGCATACAACTGATTCCTCCTCAGTCACAGGAGGACTTTCCGTACTTCCCATCTATGAGAGGATAAATCCAGGGAGAAGATGAGGATGTCATCCAAATATACCACCACACATGTATAAAACAGGTTGGGGAAGATGTCATTGACGAACTCTTGGAACACCGCGGGGGCGTTACACAACCTCTACGGCATGATCAAATACTCATAATGACCATCCCTGGAGTTGAAAGCAGTCTTCCATTCGTCCCCGACATGTATGCTAACCAGGTTGTAGGCTCCTCAAAGGTCCAATTTCGTGAAGATGCGAGCCCCTTTGAGCATGTCAAAGAGCTCCGGAATCAGCGGCAGGGGGTATTTGTTCTTGATGGTGATCAAATTCAAGCCCTTGTAATCTATATACTGTAAGGTGGAAGGGTGCCCTCCTTCTCTTTCACAAAGAAGAACCCTGCGACAGCAGGGAACGTGGATTTTCGGATGAAGCCCCTAGCCAAATTGCCCGCAATGTACTCCGACATGGCTTGCGATTCGGCTGGGGACAACGGGTAGATTCGTCCCCTGGGTGGTGTAGCACCGGAAACCAGGTCAATAGGGCAATCATACGGCCAATAAGGTGGGAGGACCTCTGTCTTGTTAAAGACGTCCGCGTACTGCCAATGGACAGCCGGTAAAACGGGAAGAACAGAAGCTGGTTGCGGGGAACAAGGTGGCAGAACGGTCCGAAGGCATCTCTCTTGGCAGAGAGGACCCCACTGCAGCACGTCCCCAGAGCGCCAGTCCAGGACAGGTTCATGAGCCCAGAGACAGGGAAGCCCGAATAACAGGGCGTGGGAGAGACCGGGCAAAATGTAGAAGGCAATCCTTTCACGGTATAAAGCCCCGATCTGCACCTCTACCTCCTCCGTCACCTTGGTGACGATCTCCTGCAGTGGTCTGCCATCCCCCGACGTAATTAAGCGAGGAGTCAACAGAGGTATTAGGGGAATTCCAATCCGAGTCACCGACTCTTGCCTAATGAAGTTTCCTGCTGCCCTGGAATCCACGTAGGCTAGCTCGGAGAAGCGTCTCTGCGGATGTATCACGTGCACGGGCAAGGTGAGGGGTTGAGAGGCATCGCTCTCGCCTAAGATGGCCTCTCCTACTTGACCTAGGTGGAGGAGTTTCCCGGTCTTTCAGGACAATATCGTCACTGATGGGATGCTTGTCTGCAGTACAGGCATAGCCTCTCCTCACGGCGTTGTTCTGCCATCCTGACCCAGTCCACCTGCATGGGTTCGTAAAAAGGGGAAGCGGCAGACATCATGGCCTGTGGACTGGGCGGTCTGGGTTCAGAGGAAAGCGGCCGGACGGATCTTCTCTCCCTGGCGGATTCACTAGAGCGTTCCTGGAAACACAAATCGATGCGAGTGACTAGTGAGATCAGGTCTTCCAGCTCAGCTGGGGTATCCCGACCCGCGAGTTCGTCTTTTATCCTGCCGGACAGGCCACGCCAGAAAGCTCCAATCAGCGCCTCGTTATTCTAACCCAACTTGGAGCAGAGGGTGCGGAAGCGAATGGTGTATTGCCCAACGGTGAGGGTCCCTTGACGGAGGTTGAAGAGGGGCTCTGTAATAGATGCGAACCGGCCAGGTTCATCGAAGACCTTACGAAACGTCTCCAGAAAGGTTGACAAGCGAGAGACCGCAGGGTCATCACGCTCCCATAGAGGGTTAATCCATGCCAGGGCCTTGCCCTCCAGGTAGGAAACCACAAAGGCCACCCTGGCCCGATTGGTGGGGTAATGCTGTGGCAGCAGTTCAAAGTGTAGACGACACTGGTTGAGGAAGCCGCGTCACATCTTAGGGTCACCGCTGTATCTAGGCGGTTTTCCAAGGCGAGACGGAGGATTCGGGACTCCTTCCGGGTGCATATGTCACGATCGCGGTGTCGGGGTACTTGACCGTCTGGGGTCAGACAGTTCAGTAGTCACGGTGACGTCCTGGAGGTTGTGGCCCATACTGGAGATGTTAAGGGGGTTTTAAAGGGGAAATGTTTGTTGTGACACCAGCTGAGGTTTCTGGTCATGGATGTCCAGCGCTGTAGGTAGTAGTCCCAGGGGATAGATGTTGATGCAGCTTGTTGGAACACTCCCCTCAGTTGAAGCAGGTCCTCGGGAGTAGTAGTAGTTGGTCTAAGGTGATGAGGATGGTAGAGGTTGTAGTGCAGAGTTGTGGCTCTACAGGCAGGTGCAGGGACATGCAGGAAGGACCAGGCAACCCACAGGGTTCTTGCAGTTCTTACTCTTTTACTTGGTGTGGAAGCAGACACAACTCAGCCGGGGTACTGTATTCACCAGGATTGCAGCCTGGCCAGCTCAAAAGGATTCCGGGTCCACTTTGATGTGACACAGGGAATATGGCTTTCCTTGTTGTCCTCTTCTTCCTGACACTGCTACCCCTTGTCCTCCTGGTGCCCTGTGGTTGCCAGTCCCAATAGGCAGGTGACTGCGGGTCCTCTGAGCGACTGCCTTGCAAGTCCTCTTGACCCTATATAGTTCCTTAGCCTTGGAAGGGTCTACTATGGTAGCTACTGTACATGCAGCTCAGTGACCTCTAGTTTCACGGCTGCTCCTGAAGATATCAAGACTGAATTGGGGCTGGAACCCCTGCTGCAGCAAGTTCCCTGCTCGGCCTGGATGGCTGGCAGCAGAATCGCGTCCTCGGGCCTAGGACTATTAACTAACTCCACGTCCCCGTGCTAGCTTCCTCACTAGCTCCTGACTTCTCTAGAACTCTCTCCTCTACTTGCTTCCCACACCTCACCTAACCCTTCCGCCAGCCAGTAGATGGGGACTGCTCAGAATGTAAGTGTTTTCCGCCCAGCATCTCCCTGGCCTGGAGATCAGGTTGTGTTGGGTGTACGTCGGGATTCTTGGCAAAGTTTTCCTTTCTTACCTGTGAGCATGATGCCACACATATTGTATAGGAGCAGTACCATAGTGGCGGCGGAGCGCCACACATAAACTCGTCTTCAGCTTATCATCCTAATCTGAGTCTCCACCTGACTGCAGCTCGTCGTCCTCATCGGTGTCTCCACCTGGCTGCAGCTCGTCGTCCTCATCGGTGTCTCCATCTGACTGCAGCTCGTCGTCCTCATCGGTGTCTTCATCTGACTGCAGCTCGTCGTCCTCATCAGTGTCTCCATCTGACTGCAGCTCGTCATCCTCATCAGTGTCTCCATCTGACTGCAGCTCGTCGTCCTCATCAGTGTCTCCATCTGACTGCAGCTCGTCGTCCTCATCAGTGTCTCCATCTGACTGCAGCTCGTCATCCTCATCAGTGTCTCCATCTGACTGCAGCTCGTCGTCCTCATCAGTGTCTCCATCTGACTGCAGCTCGTCGTCCTCATCAGTGTCTCCATCTGACTGCAGCTCGTCGTCCTCATCAGTGTCTCCATCTGACTGCAGCTCGTCGTCCTCATCAGTGTCTCCATCTGACTGCAGCTCGTCATCCTCATCAGTGTCTCCACCTGACTGCAGTTCATTGTTGGAACCGACTTAACTGTGCAAATGCTCACATTTGATGGTGTCTCGCTCGTTGAAGAAGTGTTCTCTTCATGGATGAATCCCTGTTTTCACAGTAGAGGGCGAATGACAGACTGCGTGTATGACGTTATGTGGGTGAGCCGTTTGCTGATGTCAGCATTGTGAATCGAGTTGCCCATAGTGCTGGTGGGGTTACGGTATGAGCAGGCGCATGTTATGGACATCAAACACAGATGTATTTTATTTATGGTTAATCTCTTTTTATTGAGTTTGTAAAAACATTACAAGTTATACGAATAGTTATATGCCAAAGAATACAGGTAAGGGTAACACAAAAAGAATATCGACTAAAAGAGAATAGTACAATAGTCAACTACAAATAATTACACTCTCTTCAAGTATAGGATTATCTAATCCCTTATTTATAGACCAGAGCCTAAAAATAAACAGATCCTGCTCCTGGCAAAGGGTTTCACCGCAGGTAAGGGGATTAGGGACCTCGTCAAAATTATTATGACATCTAGCTCCCCCATATCAGTTTGGCCAAGGGCCAGGAGTATTTGTTAGGCTAATGGTGGGTTTACACGTCCCGATATCGGCCCGATATCGTAGCCAACGTCGCGGGATTACGCTTTTTGAGCACGCTATTCCCTGCATCGCATCGGGGGTTTACACGGCGCGATATCGGGATGCAACGTCCCTACGATGTCTACACCCCCCGACGCAGAAACGACTAGTTAACATGGGAGTGAATGTGTGACGTTGCCCTACACATCGGAGTTGGGCTGTCACACAGGACGATCCTGCTCCAACCGGCATCCGAAAACGGGCGGTTGAATAGCACGCTCATTCGACCCCGATATCGTTTTGCCATCGTTCCTGCATCGTATCGGATGTTCACACCGTACAACGCAGGAACGATATCGGGTCCAACTCAAGAACCACGTGACTTTTGGTCGGAGTTGGACGCCGATATCGGCCCGATATCGGGACGTGTAAACCCACCATCACACTTAATATCCCATCACTGTTGTTGGTGAAACCAGTGAGGTCTAAGCCTCTAAGGACTTGCTGAAAGTCCAGATCATCAGAAATAAGCCCATCTTTATTGGGGTTTCTCAAGGCATTATATACAATACTCCTTTCCCACCATGTTCAGGTCTCGAGAGAGGGTGGGTTAAGAAGTGATTCCCAAAAATATTAAACATTATAGAGTGGGTGGGAAGAAAGAAAAGAAAGAAAGTAAAAGAAAAAAAGATAAATATAAAGAATAGAAAAGTAAGTAGGGCTGTTCTTTAGGGTAATTGGGGGCAGGTAGAGAAGGGAATAGAACTAGAGAGGAATAGGGAAAAAGGTTTCCCTCGGCCCATGTCGGCCAACGAGCATACTACTGTGTCAATATCGGAGAAAGTTCTCCTGAGTTCAGCCGAATCCTGGAAGAGGATCCATTCAGTCCAGACCAATGAAAATTTATCACCAGAACCTGAAGCGTCGGCCGCCAGCTCCTCCATCCGAAATATATCAAGCATTTCCTTGAACCAGTCAAGCAGGGACGGAACTTGAGAAGTTTATGCATTTTATTGATGGCATGTTTAATGCACAGAGACACCGTAATGAGATCATGAGGTCATTGTTGTTCTATTCATCCACGACCATCACCTCATGTTGCAACCTGATCACCTCTATGTGAAGGAGATGTGCTGCACTGTGTGGGGTAAATGGGGGTCACTCCAGATACTGACTGGTTTTCTGACCCTCCCACCTGGACCCTCCAATACTGTAAAACTGCAGCTTTTATTGTGGCCAGTGTAAGGCGCACCTGTGCAATAATCGTGTGTGTAATCAGCATCTTGATATGCCGCACCTGTGAGGAGGATGGATTATTTCAGCAAAGGAGAAGAAGAGCTCACTAAGGGCCACGTCACACACACAGATAATTGTGCAGATATTGTTCGCAGATCTCTGGTTGCAGTGAAATCATGGACACATTGTTCCATGTTGTGGCTGTGTACAAATGTAACAGTGTGTCCATGATTTCACTGCAACCAGAGATCTGCGAACAATATCTGCACAAATATGTGTGTGTGTGATGTGGCCCTAACACAGATATAGACACATTTGTGACCAATTTATGAGAGTAAAAGGCCTTTTGGGTACATAGAAAAAGTCTTCGATCTTTGACTTCAGCTCATGAAAAATGGGAACAAAATAAAAGTGCTGGGTCTATATTATTGTTCACAGTCATAATCATGGTTCTACTTATTAATAATAATAATAATAATAATAATAATACTGTCACTCTTTATTATATAAGGGGCAATATAATCCCAATATTAGACTGGGAGATAACATTGAGGACCCAGGTAGATCCTCTCCCATCCCACGAGTTGGGAATTCTTGGTCAAGGATAAGGACATTTTTATAATCATTTTTATTTCAATAGTAATAATAAAAGTTAAATATTAATGTCATGTATTCGCATTCTTTATCTGCTCCTTTCCTGTAGCCTCCCTGGCGGTCTGTTTAGTTCTGGAAATTGTTGCTAAAAGCGGGCTACCCGCGTTCGCGGTAGATGCGGTTAAAAAACCGCATCTGCCGCACTTGCCGCATAGCTGCCGCACTTGTGCCGCACTTGCGGCGCTGTTGCGGCGCGGTTGCGGTAATCTGCATAGGAACCAACCACCTCTGATGACCCTCATACATTGTTAATATGTGCCCCTGCACCCTAGTAAACCATTAGCAGCACTGTTGTTGTGTGCTAAGTGGCTGCAGTACAAGTGCGATAATGATTTGAGAAACTTACATGCCAGCGTACATGAGGCCGTCTCCCTGTGTGTTGCTGGGACTTGTTGTGCTGTCCTCGTCATGTCTGCTCGCCCCCTCCCTTATGCACGCCCCCTCTCAGCCTGCTATAGTGCTGTGAGGCTGATTGCGTCATAAAGGGGCGGGGCTACCGTTATGCCGCGATTTAGCCCCGCCCCTTTATGACGAGATCAGCCTCACATCACTATAGCAGGCTGAGAGGGGGCGTGCATAAGGGAGGGGGCGAGCAGACATGATGAGCACCGCCCACACGTCCCATCACACACAGGGAGACGGCCTCATGTACGCTGGCATGTAAGTTTCTCAAATCATTATCGCACTTGTACTGCAGCCACTTAGCACACAACAACAGTGCTGCTAATGGTTTACTAGGGTGCAGGGGAACATATTAACAATGTATGAGGGTCATCAGAGGTGGTTGGTTCCTATGCAGATTACCGCAACCGCGCCGCAACAGCGCCGCAAGTGCGGCACAAGTGCGGCAGATGCGGTAGATGCGGCAGATGCGGTTTTCTCACCGCATCTGCCGCGAACGCGGGTAAGCCCGAGCCTGACTCGGGGTTAACGCTTCTGGTAGTGAATGTTAACCCCGAGTCAGGCTCGGGAATAACGCTAGGAAGGTTAATAATGGCCTTACCCAGTGGTGTACACTATATATGACCATAAATACAGGAGGGGGTATTCACACTTCCATGTTTATAAAGAGCTGAATATCTTCCTCCCTCTCCGGCTATGTCAGCCCCGGCTCTGGGAATATGTAAATAGAGCCTGTGGAGCCTCAGTTAGGAGTCTCAAACACAGGACTAGCCAGATATCCCTCCAGGGAAGACCCAGCCAAGGGGTGGCTCCTTGCGGAGAACACCATAACCACCATATTAAGTGGCAATTTCAGTCAATATCCAGCTCTTTTAAGGTACCTTCACACACAGCAATATTGCTAGGCAATTTCACTGGCAATTTGCTGGTTGGAGAGAAATCATTGACACATTGTTCTATCTTGTTGCTGTGTAACAATGTGTCCATGATTTCACTGCAACTAGCAAATTGCCTGTGAAATTGCCTAGCAATATTGCTGTGTGTGAAGGTACCTTTACGAGTTTAAAGATATGACAAGGGAATACCAAGGCCAAGGTATCCATCCACAGACAGCTGTTTCGGGGTGTTGCCCCTCATCAGTGTGGGGTAGGATTCTGGCTAGGTGGGAGCAAGGCCTAGTAGACCAACATCATGAAGCATTCACTGATCTCAGAGAGTGGTCTAAGAATACACTGTGGGCAGCCGGCTAACCAGTCCAAGAATACACTGTGGGCAGCCGGCTAACCAGTCCAAGAATACACTGTGGGCAGCCGGCTAACCAGTCCAAGAATACACTGCGGGCAGCCGGCTAACCAGTCCAAGAATACACTGCGGGCAGCTGGCTAACCAGTCCAAGAATACACTGCGGGCAGCCGGCTAAAGCGCTCAACACAGTGAATTCCTAGGTGCATTTCTCCCTGGGAATAAGAATATGCAAATAGTCTGTGAAGCCTCGGTTAGGAGTCTCAAACACAGGACTAGCCATATATCCCTCCAGGGAAAGGACCCAGCCAAGGGGTGGCTCCTTGTGGAGACCACCATAACCACCATATGAAGTGGCCCTTTTAGTCAATATCCAGCTCTTTTACGAGTTTAAAGATATGACAAGGGAATATCCTGGCTCTGGGAAAATCACACGTATATATGAGAAATGATTGCACCACAGACACTTATTTATTCCAAGTAGACAAAGAGCTGGAAAATATGGATACTGTTTTGCATTTTGATTTTAGTTATGAAGAAAAATCAAAAAATATATAAAAGAAAATAATATTTTTCTTTAATCTTTCTGTTTGTGAGGCTGTTTTTTGTGTGACGGACTGATGTTAGTATAATTGTAATATGTTTTTAAAGTTTTTTTCCTAAATAATCAAATTAGATTCAATATTTGTCAGGTGACTGTAATAGGAGCGTGGAGGGACGTCTGACGTCAGATATTAAAGCAGAAAATCCTGATATCTCACAAGCTACACATGAAGAACATGCCATTGCCCCAGATATACCCTCATCTTCTGAATCATCACAGACTGAAGAGCAAAGTAACATTCACAGAAGGGGAATGAAATATCCAGCAGCTCTCACAGGAAAGAAGACATTTTCATGTTCAGAATGTAAAAAGTGTTTTAACAGGAAACCAAACCTTGTTAAACATCAGAGAACTCACACAGGGGAGAAGCCGTATTCATGTTCAGAATGTGAAAAATGTTTTAAAACGAGAACACATCTTGTTAGACATCTAAGAAAACACACAGGGGAGAAGCCACATTCATGTTTAGAATGTGGAAAATGTTTTAGCAGGAAATCTATTCTTGTTATGCATCAGAGAAGTCACACAGGGGAGAAGCCATATGTATGTACAGAATGTGGGAAATGTTTTACACGTAAATCAAATCTTATTTCACATGAGAAGAGTCACACAGGTGAGAAGCTGTATGAATGTACAGAGTGTAGGGAATGTTTTACACGTAAATCAAATCTTATTGTACATGAGAGAAGTCACAAAGGTGAGAAGCCATATGGATGTTCAGAATGTGGGAAATGTTTTACAAGTAAATCAAATCTTATTGTACATGAGAGAAGTCACACAGGTGAGAAACCTTATGGGTGTTCAGAATGTGGGAAAAGTTTTACATATAAATCAGATCTTGTTAGCCATCAGAGAAGTCACACAGGTGAGAAGCCGTATGAATGTACAGAATGTGGGAAATGTTTTACAAGTAAACCATATCTTGTTAGACATCAGAAAAGTCACACAGGGGAGAAGCCGTATGGATGTTCAGAATGTGGGAAATGTTTTACACGTAAATCACATCTTGTTAGACATCAGAAAAGTCACACAGGTGAGAAGCCATAGTCCTGCTCATAGTGTGGTAAACATTTTACAAATAAATCATATTATGTTGTACATGTGAGATATCACACCCAGAAGAAAATATGTTCATGTTCAGAGTGTGGGAAATATTTTAACCAGAAATCCAATCTTCTTAGACATCAGAGAAATCACACAGGGGAGAAGCCGTATTCATGCCCAGAATGTGGGAAATGGTTACACGTTCATCAGGTCTTTCTCATCATGAGAGGAGTCACAGAGGAGAGAAACTATATTCATGTTCATAATCTGGGAAAGATTTCTCCCAGAAATCAGATCTTGGTAATAATCAGACAATTCATATAGAGGAGAATCCATATGTGTTATGAAAGTGGGAAATGTTTTATCCACAAATCAGATCTTTTTGAACATCTAAAATTTGTATCTAATTTCTGAAATATTTACAATTACCAATAAACATCTTTTAAGCCAAAATACTCCTGATGAAATATATATATATTACCTTATTATAGTATGGATAGAATCCTGATAATATACCGATATATAGTGATAACTTTATGTAATTTTCTAGGGAATTTTCTCGTTTTAAAAACTATATTTTCATATGGAATTTTTTTTTTTTTTTAATCCTGTTTTTGTGGATCCTCTGCACATGGACCTTGGTAAAAACCATGAATTGCTCTTCTACCAGGCTCATGATGGGGAAAAAATTATAGTAGAAGAGAAGACAATTTCCAATAAACTAAGCAATTGATGTATGTAATTGTAGCTTGTCTGATAATATTCTTCCTGCTTTCCCTTTGATCCTGATCTAAAAATTATATGGTAGAAGTCTTTCAAGATTACCTTTTACCTTCTTCAGTTTGGATGAATGGACTTTCCCAATAATCAACCCTCTTGACCTCTCAAATATTCATTAAATAAGCTACATGATTATGGAGGATTTGGTGATTTTTCTGAAAGGGCCTGATATTACTCTCCTGACACTATATCTCCAGGATTAGTCTCCTATAGATGGTCTGACTTTTGTAGTGTTCAATGAATGCTAACAAAATATTCCTTTAATTAGCTTTGAATTGTTCAGATATATTACCCATCTCACATCTTCCATGGCACTCATGGCTAACTGCACTAATTTATTGGTCTGGAGAACAGCAGGGACCAACAGTATCATCCAATCAACTTAGTATAAAATCACCCCTTAATGGCCAGGCCATCTCACACCGTATTTCCCCATTGCCTATTACTATAGTAGATGACATAGTAGAGGGGGAAATAAAACTAAACCCATCAGTAGTCACCGGTAAATGTAATTTTAGCATTTTACTACCTTATCTTGGCATGTGGTGTGTATGACATAGTCAGATACATCCTGTTTAATTTTTGATGGAAGGACTCTAAAATTCACAGAGTCTGTGTAAACAATGCAAAAAATTAGAAGGAAGAGGCACTGATACACCCTGTATTAGACATAAAGGAGGACCTCATACACATTCTGTTAAAATTGTTAGGTAGTGGCACCCCTAGACTCATAACGTGTGGGACTCCCAGACCGGTAACATCTATGCACTAAGTACAAAGGCTGAAAAACATTTACCCCTGGAAAGAATACATCTACATATGCACGAGAAAACTAGAGGTAGACCTCATACACATTCTGATAAAAAATTATGAAGGAGGGCATCATACACAACCTGGAAATTAATTAGCTGGGGTCGCATGTTGACCCTCTAAAAATTATGAGTAAGAGACTGACCAGAATATTGACGGACATGTTGTAGCTGTTATTCAGCTACTGCCCTGTGCTGCTCACAAAGCCTTGCCAACATGTGTAATTTGAATCAGATCTTTTTTATTGAAAAATTTGTCATACAATACAAAAATAAAAGAACAACAAGCGCTCCATCAGTCACAACCTGACTCAACATCTACGCATTCTCCCACCACAGACCATGGCGGGGAGAGTACAGACAAAGCAACGAGCCATCTCACAGTATCCTCCTCGTGCACCGAAGTCTGTGGAGAAGGTCTCTGGGAAAGGTCTTGTGCGAAAATATGCCTGGTAAAGGTATACCCCAAGGCCACCCGGAAGAGGCCGTGAAGGTCTACAACATCCTAGACGACCAGAGCAACAGGTCACTGGCCAGATCTTTGACTTGTTCGGTTTAAAAGGAAACACCTACCCCTACACAGTAGGCACTTGCAGCGGAACCTCAGAAATTTGTGGAAGAAGGGTCACTGGTTTCGTGGTAACATGTCTTGAAAATACTACAGAGATACCTCTACCGACACCCATCGAATGCAACCAGATACCGGCTAACCGGGAAGAGATTCTGACACCAGAGGCGGCTCTTCACCATCCTCACCTGAGAACTATCACCAGCAAGATTCCAGCTCTCGACCACAGTGCAAAAATCCTGATCTTTCTTGGAAGAGACATCGTCTGGCTACACAAGGTGCGCCAACAAATCAACGGGCCGCATGACGAGCTGTTTGCTCAGCGCTATGACCTAGGCTGGGTGATCATAGGAAGCGTCTGCGTAGGCAGAATGAAGAGACCCGATGCAATCTCCTCCTACAAGACGCACATCCTCCTGAACGGTCGCGGCACCTGCTTTCAACAATGTCCGCATCACTACTGAAAGAAAGAAAAACTGAGCAACACCAGGTGGCAACAGCGACCGCCTGACTGCATGGACACGCACAATCTCTGTGATGACTTCTTCGGGTCAACAGTGTTCGAGTCTACCAATGAAGACAACAAGTTGGCACTAACAAGAGAAGACAAGGAATTCATAAGAGTTATGGACAAAAATTCTCACAAGATGACTCTAACAGTTGGGTAGCCCCGTTACCATTTCGCTCTCCAAGGCCAAGGTTACCAAACAACTTCCAACAAGCCACTGCAAGGTTCTCCTCTCTGAAACGTACTTTAAAAAGAAGACCAGAGATGGAGAGACACTTTGTCGATTTCATGCAAAATATCCTCGACAGAGGTCATGCTGAACCAGCACCACCGCTGAATGAAGGAGAAGAATGTTGGCACCTTCCATCCTTCGGGGTCTACCATCCTCATAAACCCAACCAGATCAGAGTGGTGTTTGACTCCAGCGCTCTGCACGAAGGCGTCTCCCTTAACAACCTACTTACTGGCCCCAGCATGAACAAGAGTCTCATAGGAGTGTTGATTTTCTTCAGGCAAGAACCCGTGACGATAATAGCCGACATCCAGCAGATGTTCCACTGCTTCGTTGTGAAAGAAGACAGCTGGAACTACCTCAGGTTCCTATGGCACAAAGACAACAATGTCCAAAACAAAGTCATGGACTACCGGATGAGGGTACATGTCTTCGGGAACAGCCCTTAACCGGCTGTTGCAATCTATGGACTGAGATGGGCTGCCTGCGAAGGTGAGAAAGAGTATGGACATGAGGCTCGCCAATTTGTCGAAAGGAACTTCTACGTAGACGATGGGCTCAAGTCCTTATCCTCAAGCGAAGAAGCTATTAACCTGCTTTCCAGAACTCAGGAGATGCTTTCTTCATCAAATCTCAGACTCCATAAGATTGTATCCAACAGTCCAGAGGTAATGGAAGCATTTTCACCAGAAGACTACGCCACGAGCTTAAGAGACCTCGACTTGGGTTCCGACGTCCCTCTCATGCAACGCAGCCTTGGCCTGCTATGGGACATCAAATGTGACGCTTTCACCTTTCAAGTATCACCATGCGACAAACCATTCACTAAATGAGGAGTCCTATCCGTGATAAACAGTATCTACGATCCTCTCGGATTTGTCGCACCTGTCACCGTTCAAGGCAAGATCATGCTTAGACAGCTTAATGACGAAAATACAGATTGGGATGCTTCACTGTCATCCCAGAAACAACAACCATGAGAGGCTTGGAAGGAGTCTCTGAAGACACTGGAACAACTCCGAATCCCGCGTTGTTATTCTGCAAAGTCCTCTTCAGTTGTTAGAAGAGAAGCCCACATCTTCTCCAGTGCGTCTACAGAATCCATTGCTGCGGTAGCTTATCTGAAGACCTTGGGAACGCACAATGAAGTAGACTGCGGTTTCATATTGGGTAAAGCCAAACTCACACCCAAACCTGCACACTCAGCACCTAGACTTGAACTCTGTGCAGCAGTATTGGCGGTGGAAATCACTGACGTTGTGAGAGATGAAATGGACCTCACAATTCCTTCACATTCTACACCGATAGTAAAGTGGTACTGGGGTACATATATAACCAAACAAAGCAGTTCTATGTCTATGTGAGTAACAGAGTAGAACGCATCAGAAGCTTCGCTCATCTTGAACAGTGGCATCACATTCCCACCGATCTAAATCCAGCCGACCGAGGAACGAGACTCACGGCTGCATCCAAACTCGGTGACAACATGTGGCTGACACCTCCAAGAATCTTGTATGAAGATACCTGTGATAACTACATCAGCAACACGTATGAACTGGTGGAACCAGAATCCGACAAGGAAATTAGACCAACTGTCTCCGCTCGTTATACTTCAGTGACATCAAAACAGAAGTTGAGACCTCATCGCTTCGAACGTTTCTCAAGGTGGTCATCTGCTGTACAAGCTGTTGCTCGTCTTATTCACATAGCGCACTGTTTCACGAACGACAAGTCTTCAACGTGTCACGTGTCACAGCTGGCACATGTGCGAGAAGCATCCTGCCATCGTCGACAAGGAACAAGCCGAACAAGTCATCCTCAGGTGTGTACAGCAAGAAGTATATCGCCACGAGATTGACAGCATCACAAGGGGCGTCAACCTTACTAAAAAAAGTTCACTCTTCAACCTGAACCCAGTGCTCAATCATAACAAGCTGCTAAAAGTGGGCGGCCGGATAGGGAAATCTGAACAACACAACAAAGAACAGAACCCTATTATCATTCCAGGTCAGCACTACGTTGCTACCTTATTGGTCCGACACTATCACGAGCAGGTGCAGCATCAAAGTAGACAGCTTACCGAAGGCAGCATCAGGTCCACCGGTTTATGGATTGTCGGGATGAAGAGATGCATCTCTTCAGTGCTCCATAGATGCGTTACGTGCCAAAGGTTAAGAGGAAAACATCAACACCAGCAGATCAGCCATTCTCATATATCGGTGTAGATGTCTTTGGTCCGTGGTCAGTTATCACAAGAAGAAATCGTGGAGGAGCTGCGAGCAGTAAGCGATGGGTTGTCTTATATACCTGTCTCAGCATCCGTGCAGTTCACATTGAGGTAATCGAATCCATGGATTCTTCCTGCTTCACTAATGCTCTAAGAAGATTCTTCTCCATCCGTGGGCCTGCTAAACAACTCTGGTCCGACTGTGGAACTAACTTCATAAAAGCTTGCAAGGAACTGCATCTAGACAACTTCTTGACCGATAACGGCTGCATCTGGGTGTTCAACCCTCCACACTCATCACACATGGGTGGATCCTGGGAGCGCATGATTGGAATTGCACGAAGAATCCTCGATTCCATGCTAATAAATGCGAGACCTCTGGTTCCTGTATCATCAGACTCCAATGATTCTCACTCCAGCTACACTCCTTACACAGAAGATTGGAGCTGTTCCAGTTCCCCCTGGGGACTTCAACCAAAAGGACATTTTCAGACGTCAATGGAAACAGGTACAACGTGTTCTGGCATCGGTGGAGGACTGAATACATGCATCTGCTTCAAAACCGTCACAAATGGCAGGAGTCAACTCCTAACCTTTGAGAAGGAGACGTCGCCCTGCTGAAAGACAAAGAGGCTCATCGGAATGACTGGCTAATGGGACACCAATCTTGTACTCAGTGACGATGGAAAGACCCGGAAGTTAGAAGTCAAAGTGGCGAAGGGCGGTTCAGCCCGATTCTTCTTTCGTCCGGTCACTGATCTCGTGCTACTTTTACCAAAGGAAGATGTCATATGAACTAAACTCTGTTGTTGGATTCTATCACGGCAGGGAGCCAACCTTCTCTAACCCCTGTTGTACCGGGACACATAACTGTCAGACTTTACCGTTGGGTTGGTGGAAGAGTTGGCATGTTACGGCTTCCCCAATCTGAAGATGGGTTTTGTTGAACTTGGACTAATTTTTCCTTTTTTTATTTTTTCCATTTGCATTAAAGGACCACATTCCACTGCATGCACAGACTTGAATACTGCATTTTTGTTGGCATTTTGTGTTCATCTCCCTTCTCATTACAGGTTTTATAACGCGGAGGACAGAGACGACTCCTAACGTCACACAGGACTTGTGAAATCGGACGATTTCAGACGGGGAGTGTTGTGTCCCACGAATGGGAACAACCTGTAATGTCTACTCTCTGCATTGTATATATTTCCTCCAATCGGTAATTCCTTGTTGTTACTAGGTAGATTAGACTGTGTACTAAGTTTGTCCCTAAGTTGCTGCCTTAGTTGTGTCTGTACAAGACGTCCCCCCTTCTTCCCCAGTTAGTCTGCAGAAGCCATTGCTCAAGACACATGTGTACACCCCTGTACAGATTATTCTTTTTTACCTATCGTTTATTGTGACTAATACAAGATCTGGAAGAAAACTACAGCGTTCTCCTGTCTTACTACAGCTGCACTGGCGATCGAGTTGAAACTGTCTGTTGCCCCTGATGGGGTAAGTACCGAGCATACAATGATCTAAGGGACTGGTAATTAGAGCACTTAGATTTACAGCCATCAGATGGGGACAGAACAAACACATAACAATGAAAATAACAATATGTAGGGTGTACATCAGGTGAACTAAAAAGGAGGATATGCCAACCTTTGTCTGATTCCTCTAGTTCAACCGCTTTAAACATGTCTGCAGTTTCTCGGCATTTTGCCATTACCCACAAAGGTGACACCTCGGCAATGCGGTTTAAAGGTATTGAAAAGATCACTAATTCTTTTAGAGGAGACTTACGGCGTAAACTCCTACAAAAAGAATTGTACTGGATATTTTGGTTAGGTACACGTAATCCCAATGGTCTGAACATTAGACAAGATGTAATCCTGCAATATTGGCTCATATGGGTATATACATATATATATATATATATATACATTTTTTTTAATATTGCAATGCACTGAAATAGTTTTGTGTGTTTTTTATTGTAATTGTGCACTTTTGTTTTATTATTATTTTCATTATGTGTTTATTTTTATTTGATTGGATTAGGTGATATATAGTTTTACCTCATTCTAATTTGTACAGCTGTGCACTACATGGAAATGGGTATTTATACCACACTCCTACACTTCCTCTACAGCCATGATTAAGACCTCAGCGTCAAAACGCGTTGGCCTCTGTATCTGCACTAATCTGCCTGTGTATTGAAGCTGTGATTTTGCAATAAACCTACCGTCTTCTTTGGAACGGATTTCGTTTCGCTGGATTTTTACTTTCTATTGCACAAGTTCCAGTCCGGAACCAGGACTGCTCCGAGCGAAACCACTCCTAGGAGACAAGCATTGCTATTATTCGATGAGCTGTTTTTCTTTATTTGACTTTATTTCCTATCAATATATCGCAATAGTTCTTTTCTTCCATTACATCATGTTGTACCCTCCCTGTTTTTCACGTCATGATGACACATCATATTGCTCCGTCATGTTGTACCCTCCCTGTTTTCCATGTCACATCGGTTTGTTTTGGCGCACTTTACATGTATAAAATGCCGACTGAATCATGTGTTCTTGTTGACTCACCGCGGCCGGGACTCCGGTTTAGACAGGCGTTTTCTTCTTCCTCCTTGTCACGGGTGGACCGCGCCTGCCGGTAGTGGGGCCCGGTGGTGCAGATCAAAAGTGAAGGCGTCTTGTGGGAACAGATTAAGGGGTTCATTTGTCATGACGCCACCTATGAGAAATTCGGTAACTGTACCGACGCTGCGGGGCCTCCGGGGGATGGAATGCAGCAAGATGGAATGCTCCCCACAGGCTGAGCGGTGATCCCCGGAGCCAGGAGCTGCGCAAGATGTTGTGAGGGAGCTACGGTTACTTTAGCATGCGGATAAACAGTTCATAAGGAAACACAGACACTGTAAGTCTCTGTAACAGGTTCTTTACTGTAACCAGCAAGCAGTACATGGCATACAGTTAACAGGGAGTAGACCGGGTGGACTCAGCAGTGATAGGTGTCCCTCAGAGATCCGCGGTCTTCCTCCGTTCTATCTAGCTTGTGTGCCATTGTTGCCCAGAAATACCAGGTCGGGAACAGGGAGGCTGCTTGAATGCCCTATCCGGGGTATACGTTCTGGATGCTTTGGGGAGCCTTGGGTCCCTTGGTGGGAACACCGCTGGTTAGACGACTGGAATTTGGCGGGTGGTGGGGTGCTCCTGTAAAGCGGTCCCTCCACTCCACTGGTTTGCATAGAAGTGCTGAACTACTCCTAGCTTCGGTACCAGCAAACCAGCTGTAGGTTGGGCATGGGAGTTTTTGGGAACCCGTATGATAATGCCCGATCCCGGTTGTTTAGGCCTCAGGTAAGGACACCCGACCTGTGACGGCCCGGGGGCCGCACGGAACTGTGCGGAGCCCCCGCTCCTACGTTGCAGAGCTCGTTGGTTTAGCTCCTTCCTTCTACGTTGCTCTCTGCAGACTTTCCTCGACTCTACTCCACTAGTTGTACTAAACTTTCCACTACACACTACCCTTACACTCCGCCCACCAGGACCTGATTGGCCCTCTATGCTAGGTGATGCATGTAGGGTATGGATCTCTGAGTTAACCGTATGACTGCTGGGTCAGAGAATATTGCTGCTGCTGTCTTGGCTGCAATACCCTCCTGTGACGCACTCGGTGCGGGGCACCATATTGTTAATCCCCGAAGAAGGAGCAGAGGCTGCTCTGAAACGTGTTGGAATAAAAACACCATTGCAGCAGACTTCTCGGGTTCTGGTTTTCTTTCCAGCAACGCAGATCACCGACTTTTCGTCCTGTTTTACACCCGAACAGTGACATCTCATCTCCACTAACCTCCAGTCTAGCCGAGTGGAAAATAAGACTTAGGCCAACCTACAGCACAAGCCGTGTGTCCCAGGTGCCAGCAGTGAAGCTGAAGTCCCATTACTCTGGACATTCTCCAACCTGGTCAGCCGTTGTGCAGGCTGACACCCAGTTCAAGCGCATCATCCGTTGGCTCTTTTGAGCAGTAGTTACGTGAACTGGACTTGTTGCTGGACTCTGTCATGGCTGGGATCCTACCTCCTCCTACCCCTGCCGTAGCAGGACATAGAACTGTCAGCATCCAATCGACCGTGAACTTTTCCATCGGACTGAACTTTACCATTGGAGTTGTGGGTTAGTGGAAGAGTCGGCACGTTTGCAGCTTCCGTAATCCGAAGATGGGTTTGTTGAACTTGAACTCATTTTTTTATTTTCTACACAAGGACTTTGTGTCACCAGTCAAGCATGGACTTGAATTACTGCATTACTTTTGCATTTTGTCTTTTCTTTCTCCTTTCGTTACAGGTTTCATAACGTTGAGGGGCAGGTTAGCTTCATACATCGTACAAAGACTTGTGAAATCAGACAATTTCAGACGGGGAGTGTTGTGTCCCACGAATGGGAACAACCTGTTATATTTTTTTTCTCTATGTAATTCATTGAGTATTTTTCCTCCAAACAAAAATTTCTCTTACTGTTACCAGGTAGATTAAACTGTATTAAGATTATCCTAAATCCCCCCTTAGCTGGTCTCTGTACAAGATGCTCCTCCTTCTTCCCCAGTTTAGTTTAGAGAAGCCATTGCTGAACACGCATGTCTGCAGCTCCTGTACAGATTATTCTTTTTCACCTTCTGTTACATTGAACTTAATACAAGATTCTGGAAGAAAACTGCAGTGTTTCTCCTGTCTTACTACAAGTCATCATTCTAGCAGAGTTCAAAGCTGTCTGGCCCTGATGGTGTAAGTACAAGACACTGCTCCTTCCCCAGCTATCTGGGCCGATCCTGCCGTGTGAGCCCGAGCTGAGCAGCCGGCGGGAGACACACTGCGACCTCCGGACCAGCACAATCACCTATGTATCTGGATAGTGGAAGCAATGGGGATACTAGGAAAAGGCTTGAAGGCGCTACACAGGGACAGGGGCATAGAGCTGCTCTCCGCTCGCAAATACTGCGGGCTGAAAGAGAGGGTGTTTTGCCCACAAAAGGGGCTATTTATAAGGGGAAACAATGTCTCTCAACGGGAGTCTTTTATAATAAAGTGTTATTCTACCCGGGAAATTAGAATGGCAAACCATCCAAGTGGCTGGGGAAATGTTCACATGTTACCTGTTCTTCTCTATACAGGTCGTGCCGGGGATGTCCTTTCCTCAAGAACGATTCCACGTCCCATCGGGAGAAGAATTCGTCATCAAATAATCCATCTTCTTGGTATACATAGACCACAGTTCCAGACTTGCGCAGCTCGATGGGAAGTGGTGGCTGAGCTCGGGCCTCATCTCTCAGTCTCCTGGTGGCCTGCTCTCTCTGGTACCAGTCCTCCCGTCGCCGTTACATCGCGACCTGGTCTCGCTCATCCAGGGCCAGCCGGGTGCTCTGTAGCGACTGGTACTGTGGGGGTGGTGAAATGCTGCTGGATCTTCTGGGTGCTGCTTGTGTCTATGCGGAGCCGAGAATGGCGGGGACTCCCCATTTGGGCTGCTGCCAAGCGATCCACCATGCTGCCTCCAGGGTGCTCCCTCCTGGGACTTCATTTGACCCGTCGTTGTCGTAATCCTCGTAGATCTCCTTCACCTCTACATCTGGCGCTGCAGGTGATTGTGCTGCCTCCAGCCGGATACAGCTGCTGGCCCGGGACAGTGGTGGTGTCGGGGGTTTAACCTGTGTCCTGGGTCAGGACGGGTGGTGGTAAGGAGGGGCGGTACTCTTCTACCGCCATTGCCGCTATCGCTGCCTCCCATGCCTCACGGACCGTCCTCCGAGCCGACAGCTCGAAGGTCCGCTCGGCACTCCACTGCCGGCACACCCAAGTCAGCGTTTGCTCCATCTCTTGGCAGAGCCGGGTGAACGCATCCCTCCAGTAGTTGGCGTCGCCTTCAATCGTTAGTAGGGACGCTGCTGCTGGGTCGCCTTGCTCGGCGCTGGTCTGCTCCTCCAGCTCTCTGACCACGTCTCTCCACTGGGGTGCTGCCATGCTGCTGGGTACAAAGGAGTCTGATGGCATCTGTCCTTCTTTTCCGGTTTGTACAGCTATGGGCAGGCACTCCCTGGGAACTTCCTGTGGGCCACCTCCCTGATTGATTGATGGCAATCGGGGTGGCCACAGTTTTTGGCGTCTCTGTCTAGGCCCTTCTTCTAGGGGCTGAGGCACGCCCCCGGGCCTGCACATGGTGCTTAGTTCATAGCGATGGCGCCATCTTGGGTCCCCATGCGCTAATGCGGGAACCCATCTTTGGCGCAATGCAAAGGCAGAAAAAGTCAATTTTAAGTCCGAGTTCAAAGGCGCACAGTACCCGGTGGTACCGGGCACAATATCCTGTTTGTGATGCCAGATTTGACGCACCCAGGGCAAAGTATTCAGATCTCAGGCGGGCAGTCTGGAAGCCACGGGTGGCTGCCTGAGCCTGTGGCCCTGGTGGTCAATGAATAAGGGGAAAAATATAAAAATAAAAAGTTTGTTTCATGACGCCACCTGCAGTATGTGGTGATGCTCAGCAGCGCCGCTACAGTTCTCCGGTGGTCGATGGTATTGTGGCCAGAGTGGTGTACTCCCTGGCAGGCAGGACTGCACCACCAGGGCAGCGATTCTGTGGGAGGAATCAGTTCATGCAAGGAGAAGATGCAGCAGAGTCGATCAAGTCACTTCACCGGGTACTTTACTGAAAAACCTTTTGTAATCATTACAGTCATTCAGTGCAGTAAGTTGTTACAGCAACAAATGGCTTCACACTTGCGTTTGTGTCTGCATGCGTATGGCATGCAGATGCAAACGCAGTGCAACTCAGCACATACTTATGTGAATGCAGCGGAGAATCTCCGCATGCGTTCACATTAGTATGGTGCCCGGGCATCCAATCAGCTGCCTTGGGGGCGGCCGGGAGGAGGAGATCAGTGGCAGAGATCTCCTCCTCCCGCCACAGCTATCTCCCGCCGGTGTCAGCGTGGGAGATTTGAAGATACAGCTGATCTGACAGCTGTTTAAATCTCCCGCGCTGAAACCGAATAGGGTGATATCAGTGCAGGAGATAAGAAACAGCTGATCACTGCTTCAAATCTCCCACGCCGACATCACCTATTCGGTGTCAGCACGGGAGATTTAAACAGCTGTCAGATCAGCTGTATCTTCAAATCTCCCGTGCTGACACCTGCAGGAGATCAGTGGAGGCTGTAGCTGATCTCCCGGTGGCCGCCGTGATTTCAGTGAGATCCGCAGCGTTCTCCTGCGCTGTCATGCGGAGGGCACTGCGGATCCATTGACTTCCATGTATTTTTTGTGCGCTTGCAGATAAAACAAGCGCCCGCGAACGCACAAAAAATGCAACAAGGCTGCGTTCGGAGTGCGGAGGAGGGCGCACAAATTATGCGCATCCGTACGCAAACGCAATTGAACGCAGCCATGTTAAACATAGGAGCGCATGTGCGCAAGCGTTTGGCTTTGTTCAGTGCGCTGCGTAACAAACGCAAATGTGAAGGCACCCTTAGAAAGCAATAAAGGATGAGAATACAAAAGAGGAGCAAGGACCCTGTTCAGAACAGCTGACAATCTGAGGAAATAATAATGCTAAAAACAGAAGTTACTGCTTCACTAGATACATACAAGGGTATAGAATGAGGCTCTCACTGTACAGGGGAGGCTCTGTATCATCACAGGGTGTATAATGAGGAGATCACTGTACAGGGGAAGTTCTGTATTCATCACAGGGTGTATAATGAGGAGATCACCGTACAGGGGGGTTCTGTATCATCACAGGGTGTATAATGAGGAGATCACTGTACAGAGGAGGTTCTGTATTCATCACAGGGTGTATAATGAGGAGGATCACTGTACAGGGGAGGTTCTGTATCATCACAGGGTGTATAATGAGGAGATCACTGTACAGGGGAGGTTCTGTATCATCACAGGGTGTATAATGAGGAGATCACTGTACAGGGGGGTTCTGTATCATCACAGGGTGTATAATGAGGAGATCACTGTACAGGGGGGGTTCTGTATCATCACAGGGTGTATAATGAGGAGATCACTGTACAGGGGAGGTTCTGTATTCATCACAGGGTGTATAATGAGGAGATCACTGTACAGGGGAGGTTCTGTATTCATCACAGGGTGTATAATGAGGAGATCACTGTACAGGGGAGGTTCTGTATCATCACAGGGTGTATAATGAGGAGATCACTGTACAGGGGAGGTTCTGTATCATCACAGGGTGTATAATGAGGAGATCACTGTACAGGGGAGGATCTGTATCATCACAGGGTGTATAATGAGATCACTGTACAGGGGAGGGTCTGTATTCATCACAGGGTGTATAATGAGGAGATCACTGTACAGGGGAGGTTCTGTATCATCACAGAGTGTATAATGAGGAGATCACTGTACAGGGGAGGTTCTGTATTCATCACAGGGTGTATAATGAGGAGATCACTGTACAGGGGAGGTTCTGTATTCATCACAGGGTGTATAATGAGAGATCACTGTACAGGGGAGGGTCTGTATCATCACAGGGTGTATAATGAGGAGATCACTGTACAGGGGGGTTCTGTATCATCACAGGGTGTATAATAAGGAGATCACTGTACAGAGGATGTTCTGTATTCATCACAGGGTGTATAATGAGGAGATCACTGTACAGGGGAGGTTCTGTATCATCACAGGGTGTATAATGAGGAGATCACTGTACAGGGGAGGATCTGTTTCATCACAGGGTGTATAATGAGGAGTCACTGTACAGGGGAGGGTCTGTATTCATCACAGGGTGTATAATGAGGAGGTCACTGTACAGGGGAGGTTCTGTATTCATCACAGGGTGTATAATGAGGAGATCACTGTACAGGGGAGGTTCTGTATCATCACAGGGTGTATAATGAGGAGATCACTGTACAGGGGAGGTTCTGTATTCATCACAGGGTGTATAATGAGGAGATCACTGTACAGGGAGGTTCTGTATCATCACAGGGTGTATAATGAGGAGATCGCTGTACAGGGGAGGTTCTGTATTCATCACAGGGTGTATAATGAGGAGATCACTGTACAGGGGAGGTTCTGTATTCATCACAGGGTGTATAATGAGGAGATCACTGTACAGGGGAGGTTCTGTATTCATCACAGGTGTATAATGAGGAGATCACTGTACAGGGGAGGTTCTGTATTCATCACAGGGTGTATAATGAGGAGATCACTGTACAGGGGAGGTTCTGTATTCATCACAGGGTGTATAATGAGGAAATCACTGTACAGGGGAGGTTCTGTATTCATCACAGGGTGTATAATGATGAGATCACTGTACAGGGGAGGGTCTGTATTCATCACAGGGTGTATAATGAGGAGATCACTGTACAGGGGAGGTTCTGTATCATCACAGAGTGTATAATGAGGAGATCACTGTACAGGGGAGGTTCTGTATTCATCACAGGGTGTATAATGAGGAGATCACTGTACAGGGGGGTTCTGTATTCATTACAGGGTGTATAATGAGATCACTGTACAGGGGAGGGTCTGTATTCATCACAGGGTGTATAATGAGGAGATCACTGTACAGGGGAGGTTCTGTATCATCACAGAGTGTATAATGAGGAGATCACTGTACAGGGGAGGTTCTGTATCATCACAGGGTGTATAATGAGGAGATCACCGTACAGGGGGGTTCTGTATCATCACAGGGTGTATAATGAGGAGATCACTGTACAGAGGAGGTTCTGTATTCATCACAGGGTGTATAATGAGGAGATCACTGTACAGGGGAGGTTCTGTATTCATCACAGGGGTATAATGAGGAGACACTGTACAGGGGAGGTTCTGTATTCATCACAGGTGTATAATGAGGAGATCACTGTACAGGGGGTTCTGTATCATCACAGGTGTATAATGAGGAGATCACTGTACAGGGAGGTTCTGTATCATCACAGGGTGTATAATGAGGAGATCACTGTACAGGGGAGGATCTGTATCATCACAGGGTGTATAATGAGATCACTGTACAGGGGAGGTCTGTATTCATCACAGGGTGTATAATGAGGAGATCACTGTACAGGGGAGGTTCTGTATCATCACAGAGTGTATAATGAGGAGATCACTGTACAGGGGAGGTTCTGTATTCATCACAGGGTGTATAATGAGGAGATCACTGTACAGGGGAGGTTCTGTATTCATCACAGGGTGTATAATGAAGAGATCACTGTACAGGGGAGGGTCTGTATCATCACAGGGTGTATAATGAGGAGATCACTGTACAGGGGGGTTCTGTATCATCACAGGGTGTATAATGAGGAGATCACTGTACAGAGGATGTTCTGTATTCATCACAGGGTGTATAATGAGGAGATCACTGTACAGGGAGGTTCTGTATCATCACAGGGTGTATAATGAGGAGATCACTGTACAGGGGAGGATCTGTTTCATCACAGGGTGTATAATGAGGAGATCACTGTACAGGGGAGGGTCTGTATTCATCACAGGGTGTTATAATGATGAGATCACTGTACAGGGGAGGGTCTGTGTTCATCACAGGGTGTATAATGAGGAGGTCACTGTACAGGGGAGGTTCTGTATCATCACAGGGTGTATAATGAGGAGATCACTGTACAGGGGAGGTTCTGTATTCATCACAGGGTGTATAATGAGGAGATCACTGTACAGGGGGGGTTCTGTATTCATTACAGGGTGTATAATGAGGAGATCACAGTACAGGGGAGGTTCTGTATTCATCACAGGGTGTATAATGAGGAGATCACTGTACAGGGAGGTTCTGTATTCATCACAGGGTGTATAATGAGGAGATCACTGTACAGGGGAGGTTCTGTATTCATCACAGGGTGTATAGTGAGGAGACACTGTACAGGGGAGGTTCTGTATTCATCATAGGGTGTATAATGAGGAGATCACTGTACAGGGGAGGTTCTGTGTTCATCACAGGGTGTATAATGAGGAGGTCACTGTACAGGGGAGGTTCTGTATCACCACAGGGTGTATAATGAGGAGGTCACTGTACAGGGGAGGGTCTGTATCATCACAGGGTGTATAATGAGGAGATCGCTGTACAGGGAGGTTCTGTATTCATCACAGGGTGTTATAATGAGGAGATCACTGTACAGGGGAGGTTCTGTATTCATCACAGGGTGTATAATGAGGAGATCACTGTACAGGGGAGGTTCTGTATTCATCACAGGGTGTATAATGAGGAGATCACTGTACAGGGGAGGTTCTGTATTCATCACAGGGTGTATAATGAGGAGATCACTGTACAGGGGAGGTTCTGTATCATCACAGGGTGTATAATGAGGAGATCACTGTACAGGGGAGGTTCTGTATTCATCACAGGGTGTATAATGAGGAGATCACTGTACAGGGGAGGTTCTGTATCATCACAGGGTGTATAATGAGGAGATCGCTGTACAGGGGAGGTTCTGTATTAATCACAGGGTGTATAATGAGGAGATCACTGTACAGGGGAGGTTCTGTATTCATCACAGGGTGTATAATGAGGAGATCACTGTACAGGGGAGGTTCTGTATTCATCACAGGGTGTATAATGAGGAGATCACTGTACAGGGGAGGTTCTGTATTCATCACAGGGTGTATAATGAGGAGATCACTGTACAGGGGAGGTTCTGTATTCATCACAGGGTGTATAATGAGGAGATCACTGTACAGGGGAGGTTCTGTATTCATCACAGGGTGTATAATGATGAGATCACTGTACAGGGGAGGGTCTGTGTTCGTCACAGGGTGTATAATGAGGAGGTCACTGTACAGGGGAGGTTCTGTATCATCACAGGGTGTATAATGAGGAGATCACTGTACAGGGGAGGTTCTGTATTCATCACAGGGTGTATAATGAGGAGATCACTGTACAGGGGGGGTTCTGTATTCATTACAGGGTGTATAATGAGGAGATCACAGTACAGGGGAGGTTCTGTATTCATCATAGGGTGTATAATGAGGAGATCACTGTACAGGGGAGGTTCTGTATTCATCATAGGGTGTATAATGAGGAGATCACTGTACAGGGGAGGTTCTGTGTTCATCACAGGGTGTATAATGAGGAGGTCACTGTACAGGGGAGGTTCTGTATCATCACAGAGTGTATAATGAGGAGATCACTGTACAGGGGAGGTTCTGTATTCATCATAGGGTGTATAATGAGGAGATCACTGTACAGGGGAGGTTCTGTATCATCACAGGGTGTATAATGAGGAGATCACTGTACAGGGGAGGTTCTGTATTCATCACAGGGTGTATAATGAGGAGATCACTGTACAGGGGAGGTTCTGTATCATCACAGGGTGTATAATGAGGAGATCACTGTACAGGGGAGGTTCTGTATTCATCACAGGGTGTATAATGAGGAGATCACTGTACAGGGGAGGTTCTGTATTCATCACAGGGTGTATAATGAGGAGATCACTGTACAGGGGAGGTTCTGTATTCATCACAGGGTGTATAATGAGGAGATCACTGTACAGGGGAGGTTCTGTATTCATCACAGGGTGTATAATGAGGAGATCACTGTACAGGGGAGGTTCTGTATTCATGACAGGTTGTAGCATAGGATTATTCTAAAAAAGAGCCGTTTTTTGAACCAAAAGAGCCGGACCGCCCATCACTATCACATGCACCATAGAGTGACACCTTGTCATGTGACCCTGACTCCTCCCACACAGGATCACATGACTGTGACATCAGCACAGGTCCTGTAAGCACAGTGTTGTGTGTAGTTTGCAGTGTAATCCCGGGCGACAGCGGAGGGTGAGACTCTGCTCCTGTTACATTGTGGCCCTTGTTGTTCTGTGTTATTTCCTGGGACTGTTGGATCCAGTAAAGTCTTCCCATTGTGCGGTTCCTCCCTGTGTTGTCTGAGTCGTGTTCTGCCCACGGTTTAGGAGTTCGGCCGTTCAGTGGGATGAGCCCTGGTCCATGCGCTCTGTCTAAAGGCTTCCGGGCCAGCGGACGAGACCCCCCTGCCCCCCGTGTCTCCACACACCCTTCAGGCCAGTGCTCCTCCTGAGGACAAAGCTTAGGGTCTCTGGTAGGATAAAGGCGCTGTGCTATGGCCGCTCTTATGAGACTCGGCTTTATTGGCTTCAATTTAGTTCCTCTGCCGAATCCCAAACATTGAGGAACATTGAATACAGGATCCTCAGCCCTCCCCTCCCCCCCTATCCCACCCCCTCCCCCGTCATGTCTTCTATACTGTCTTTCTATCTCATTCCCTTCTTCTTTCTGGTGATGGGAGCCGCTGTGCAGGGAAACAGTGAAGGGGACGCAGCGGTGATCAGAGCCGTGATCTCAGGATCAGTGGAGGATCCAGAGCTCAGATCCCCGCTGATCACTAAGGGCCCCTTTACACGCGGCTACATTTCTAGGGTGGCTACAGGTAACTTACTGGTTGCAGTGAAATCATGGAGAGATTATTCCATTTGTACACAGCAACAAGATAGAACCTTGTCTCCATGATTTCACTGCAACCAGTAAGTTACCTGTAGCCACCCTAGAAATGTAGCCGCGTGTAAAGGTACCCTAAGAGAAAGCATGTCCTAGAAATATCCCATGCCCTTATTATCCCAGTAATTGTATTATTATATAGCGATATCCCATCCCCTTATTATCCCCAGTAATTGTATTATTATATAGTGATATCCCATCCCCTTATTATCCCCAGTAATTGTATTATTATATAGTGATATCCCATCCCCTTATTATCCCAGTAATTGTATTATTATATAGTGATATCCCATCCCCTTATTATCCCCAGTAATTGTATTATTATATAGTGATATCCCATCCCCTTATTATCCCAGTAATTGTATTATTATATAGTGATATCCCATCCCCTTATTATCCCAGTAATTGTATTATTATATAGTGATATCCCATCCCCTTATTATCCCAGTAATTGTATTATTATATAGTGATATCCCATCCCCTTATTATCCCCAGTAATTGTATTATTATATAGTGATATCCCATCCCCTTATTATCCCCAGTAATTGTATTATTATATAGTGATATCCCATCCCCTTATTATCCCAGTAATTGTATTATTATATAGTGATATCCCATCCCCTTATTATCCCAGTAATTGTATTATTATATAGTGATATCCCATCCCCTTATTATCCCAGTAATTGTATTATTATATAGTGATATCCCATCCCCTTATTATCCCCAGTAATTGTATTATTATATAGTGATATCCCATCCCCTTATTATCCCCAGTAATTGTATTATTATATAGTGATATCCCATCCCCTTATTATCCCAGTAATTGTATTATTATATAGTGATATCCCATCCCCTTATTATCCCAGTAATTATATTATTATATAGTGATATCCCATCCCCTTATTATCCCCAGTAATTGTATTATTATATAGTGATATCCCATCCCCTTATTATCCCCAGTAATTGTATTATTATATACTGATATCCCATCCCCTTATTATCCCAAGTAATTGTATTATTATATAGTGATATCCCATCCCCTTATTATCCCCAGTAATTGTATTATTATATAGTGATATCCCATCCCCTTATTATCCCCAGTAATTGTATTATTATATACTGATATCCCATCCTCTTATTATCCCCAGTAATTGTATTATTATATAGTGATATCCCATCCCCTTATTATCCCCAGTAATTGTATTATTATATAGTGATATCCATCCCCTTATTATCCCCAGTAATTGTATTATTATATAGTGATATCCCATCCCCTTATTATCCCCAGTAATTGTATTATTATATAGTGATATCCCATCCCCTTATTATCCCAGTAATTGTATTATTATATAGTGATATCCCATCCCTTTATTATCCCCGGTAATTGTATTATTATATAGTGATATCCCATCCCCTTATTATCCCAGTAATTGTATTATTATATAGTAATATCCCATCCCCTTATTATCCCCAGTAATTGTATTATTATATAGTGATATCCCATCCCCTTATTATCCCAGTAATTGTATTATTATATAGTGATATCCCATCCCCTTATTATCTCCAGTAATTGTATTATTCTATAGTGATATCCCATCCCCTTATTATCCCCAGTAATTGTATTATTATATAGTGATATCCCATCCCCTTATTATCCCAGTAATTGTATTATTATATAGTGATATCCCATCCCCTTATTATCCCCAGTAATTGTATTATTATATAGTGATATCCCATCCCCTTATTATCCCAGTAATTGTATTATTATATAGTGATATCCCATCCCCTTATTATCCCAGTAATTGTATTATTATATAGTGATATCCCATCCCCTTATTATCCCAGTAATTGTATTATTATATAGTGATATCCCATCCCCTTATTATCTCCAGTAATTGTATTATTATATAGTGATATCCCATCCCCTTATTATCCCCAGTAATTGTATTATTATATAGTGATATCCCATCCCCTTATTATCCCAGTAATTGTATTATTATATAGTGATATCCCATCCCCTTATTATCCCAGTAATTGTATTATTATATAGTGATATCCCATCCCCTTATTATCCCCAGTAATTGTATTATTATATAGTGATATCCCATCCCCTTATTATCTCCAGTAATTGTATTATTATATAGTGATATCCCATCCCCTTATTATCCCCAGTAATTGTATTAGGCTGCCTTCACACTGCGGCAGCGTCCGGTCCGGGGCTGTCATGATTGACAGCCTGGACCGGAGTTTTCCTCCATAGAATCCTGTCGGGCTGCACGGAGCTGGATCCCGGCGGGTGTTAATTAGCTGCTATCCGGCTGCTGTGTCGCCGGATGAAACCTGCAGAAGTGGGGATTTTCTGCCGATTCCAAAACCGGTGCATGCAACGTTTTTGGAATCGGCAGAAAATCCCCACTTCTGCAGGTTTCATCCGGCGACACAGCAGCCGGATAGCAGCTAATTAACACCCGCCGGGATCCAGCTCCGTGCAGCCCGACAGGATTCTATGGAGGAAAACTCCGGTCCAGGCTGTCAATCATGACAGCCCCGGACCGGACGCTGCCGCAGTGTGAAGGCAGCCTTACCGTATATACTCGCGTATAAGCCGAGTTTTTCAGCCCAAAAATTGGGCTGAAAAGCACCCCCCTCGGCTTATACGCGAGTCAGTGCTGTATACCGACGTCATTCCCTGCGACGAGCACAGGAAACCGGAAGACGCCGCATGAAGAAGGAGGATCGCAGACGGCACTGTCACGGTAGAGGCGAGCGCGGCGCGGACAGCGGACACTGATAAGTATAGTTTGCTTTTCAGGTGACCGGAGAGACGCTGGGGGGGCCCTGGATTACTGGGGCCCTGTATACTACCGCTGGGGCTGCAATCTACTACCACTGGGGCTGTATATACTACCACTGGGGCTGTATATACTACCACTGGGGCTGTATATACCACTGGGGCTGTATATACTGCTGGGGCCCTGTATACTACCGCTGGGGCTGCAATCTACTACCACTGGGGCTGTATATACTACCACTGGGGCTGTATATACTACCACTGGGGCTGTATATACCACTGGGGCTGTATATACTGCTGGGGCCCTGTATACTACCGCTGGGGCTGCAATCTACTACCACTGGGGCTGTATATACTACCACTGGGGCTGTATATACTACCACTGGGGCTGAATATACCTGTGGGGCTGCTGTATACTACACTGGGGCTGTATATACCTGTGGGGCTGCTTTATACTACCACTGGGGCTGTATATACCTCTGGGGCTGCTGTATACTACCACTGGGGCTGTATATACCTGTGGGGCTGCTGTATACTACACTGGGGCTGTATATACCTCTGGGGCTGCTGTATACTACACTGGGGCTGTATATACCTCTGGGGCTGCTGTATACTACCACTGGGGCTGTATATACCTGTGGGGCTGCTGTATACTACCACTGGGGCTGTATATACCTCTGGGGCTGCTGGATGCTACCACTGGGGCTGTATATACCTGTGGGGGGGCTGCTGTATACTACCAATGGGGCTGTATATACCTCTGAGGCTGCTGTATACTACCTCTGGGGCTGCTGTATACTACCAATGGGGCTGCTGTATACTACCACTGGGGCTGCTGTATACTACCACTGGGGCTGCTGTATATACCTTTGGGGCTGCTGTATACTACCTCTGGGGCTGCTGTATACTACCTCTGGGGATGCTGTATACTACCAATGGGGCTGTATATACCTCTGGGGATGCTGTATACTACCACTGGGGCTGTATATACCTCTGGGGCTGCTGTATACTAACTACTGGAGCTGCTGCTGTATATACCACTGGGCTGCTGCTGTATACTACCACTGGGGAGGCTGCTGTATACTACCATTGGGGGGCCTGTATACCACACTGCTGGGGGCTGTATACCTGTGCTGGAGTCCACCCTCGGCTTATACACGAGTCAATAGGTTTTCCCAGGTTTTGGGGGCAAAAGTAGGGGGGTCGGCTTATACACGAGTATATACGGTATTATATAATGATATCCCATCCCCTTATTATCCCCAGTAATTGTATTATTATATAGTGATATCCCATCCCCTTATTATCCCCAGTAATTGTATTATTATATAGTAATATCCCATCCCCTTATTATCCCCAGTAATTGTATTATTATATAGTGATATCCCATCCCCTTATTATCCCCAGTAATTGTATTATTATATAGTGATATCCCATCCCCTTATTATCCCAGTAATTGTATTATTATGTAGTGATATCCCATCCCCTTATTATCCCAGTAATTGTATTATTATATAGTGATATCCCATCTCCTTATTATCCCCAGTAATTGTATTATTATATAGTGATATCCCATCCTCTTATTATCCCCAGTAATTGTATTATTATATAGTGATATCCCATCCCCTTATTATCTCCAGTAATTGTATTATTATATAGTGATATCCCATCCCCTTATTATCCCAGTAATTGTATTATTATATAGTGATATCCCATCCCCTTATTATCCCCAGTAATTGTATTATTATATAGTGATATCCCATCCCCTTATTATCCCCAGTAATTGTATTATTATATAGTGATATCCCATCCCCTTATTATCTCCAGTAATTGTATTATTATATAGTGATATCCCATCCCCTTATTATCCCCAGTAATTGTATTATTATATAGTGATATCCCATCCCCTTATTATCTCCAGTAATTGTATTATTATATAGTGATATCCCATCCCCTTATTATCCCCAGTAATTGTATTATTTTAGGCGGCCGTCACACGGTGAGATATCTCTAGCGATATTGTAAGCGATCACGTGCACGCGCAATCGCTTACAATATCGCTCACATCGCTGGTGAGCTGTCACACAGACAGACTCACCAGCGATGTGGAGAAGCGATCTCGCTCGTTACTATGGTACACATCGGGTAACTAGGCGCCGCGCGTCGCTTAGTTACCCGACGTGTACCATAGTTACCATCTCCCAGCATAGGCGCGGTCGCTGGGACATGGATCATCGTGGTGTTATACACCACGATGATGCAGATCGTTGCATCGTTCATCGCTAGATCTGAGAACCGAACCTCAGATCAGCGATGTCACGATCAAGCGATTTACCATCGTAAATCGCTTGATTACATGCAACGATATCTTGCCCGATATCGCTTAAGCGATCAAAAAGGAGATCGCTTAAACGATATCTGGCAAGATATCTCAGCGTGTGACGGCCGCCATATAGTGATATCCCATCCCCTTATTATCCCCAGTAATTGTATTATTATATAGTGATATCCCATCCCATTATTATCCCAGTAATTGTATTATTATATAGTGATATCCCATCCCCTTATTATCCCCAGTAATTGTATTATTATATAGTGATATCCCATCCCCTTATTATCCCAGTAATTGTATTATTATATAGTGATATCCCATCCCCTTATTATCCCCAGTAATTGTATTATTATATAGTGATATCCCATCCCATTATTATCCCAGTAATTGTATTATTATATAGTGATATCCCATCCCCTTATTATCCCAGTAATTGTATTATTATATAGTGATATCCCATCCCCTTATTATCCCAGTAATTGTATTATTATATAGTGATATCCCATCCCCTTATTATCCCCAGTAATTGTATTATTATATAGTGATATCCCATCCCCTTATTATCCCCAGAAATTGTATTATTATATAGTGATATCCCATCTCCTTATTATCCCCAGTAATTGTATTATATAGTGATATCCCATCCCCTTATTATCCCCAGTAATTGTATTATTATATAGTGATATCCCATCCCCTTATTATCCCCAGTAATTGTATTATTATATAGTGATATCCCATCCCCTTATTATCCCAGTAATTGTATTATTATATAGTGACTAGATGGCGGCCCGATTCTAAAGAATCGGGTAGTCTAGAATCCATATATAGTTGACTTACTAATAGTTAGGGGAGTGCGGTGAAATGAATTGTGTGTATACAGGTGGCTCAGTGGGTAGCAGAGTATACGGTGGCTCAGTGGTTAGCAGTGAGTGCGGTGGCTCAGTGGTTAGCAGTGAGTGCGGTGGCTCAGTGGTTAGCAGTGAGTGCGGTGGCTCAGTGGTTAGCAGTGAGTGCGGTGGCTCAGTGGTTAGCAGTGAGTGCCGTGGCTGAGTGGTTAGCAGTGAGTGCGGTGAGATTGGTCAGCACAGTGGCGTGGGCAGAGTCGGCAGGGCAGCGCCGTGGGCAGAGTGGTCAGCACACACATACATACATACACACACACACACACACAGACTCCGCTATAGTTAGCACCGACCCTGCATCTTCCCCGCCGGCTGGATCCTGAGTTGACATGTCGCCGCCCGTGGACGACTGGATCCAATATGGCGTTCGGGAAGTTTGGGGAGACTTCTTGGACGCTATATTGGATCCAGTAGTTTGGGGGTGGCGACAGGTCGACTCAGGATCTAGGCGGCTGATGCAGGGCCGGTGGTAAGTATAGCGAAGTGTGTGTGTGTGTGTGTGTGTGTGTGTGTGTATGTGTGCGGACAAAGTGAGGGAAGTGCGGACAAAGTGAGGGAAGTGACTACATACACACATATATACACATAGTGTACATTGCATATGGAGGGGTGAGGAGAGCGGAGGCTGGAGGGGTGAGGAGGGGTGAGGAGAGGGGAGGCTGGAGGGGTGAGGAGGGGTGAGGAGAGGGGAGGCTGGAGGGGTGAGGAGAGGTGAGGACAGGGGAGGCTGGAGGGGTGAGGAGGGGTGAGGACAGGGGAGGCTGGAGGGCAGAGGCTGGAGGGGAGAGCGGTGGCTGGAGGGGAGAGCAGAGGCTGGAGGGGAGTGCGGAGGCTGGAGGGGGAGAGCGGAGGCTGGGGGGGAGAGCGGAGGCTGGGGGGGAGAGCGGAGGCTGGAGGGGAGAGCGGAGGCTGGAGGGGAGAGCAGAGGCTGGAGGGGAGAGCAGAGGCTGGAGGGGAGAGCAGAGGCTGGGAGGGGAGAGCAGAGGCTGGAGGGGAGAGCAGAGGCTGGAGGGGAGAGCGGAGGCTGGAGGGGAGAGGCTGGAGGGGGGAGGGTGGAGGGGAGAGGCTGGGGGAGGGGCTGGAGGGGAGGCTGGAGGCTGGATGGGGAGAGGCTGGAGGGAGGGCGGAGGCTGGAGGGAGAGGGAGAGGCTGGAGGGGAGAGCGGAGGCTGGAGGGCAGAGGCTGGAGGGGAGAGCGGAGGCTGGAGGGCAGAGGCTGGAGGGAGAGAACGGAGGCTGGAGGGCAGAGGCTGGAGGGGAGAGCGGAGGCTGGAGGGCAGAGGCTGGAGGGGGAGAGCGGAGGCTGGAGGGCAGAGGCTGGAGGGCAGAGGCTGGAGGGAGGAGCGGTGGCGGAGGGGAGGGCGGAGGCTGGAGGGGAGGGCGGAGGCTGGAGGGAGAGCGTGGGAGGGGAGGCTGGAGGGGAGTGGGAGGGTGGAGGGGAGAGGGAGGCTGGAGGGGAGGCTGGAGGGGCGGAGGCTGGAGGGGAGAGCAGAGGTGAGAGGGGAGTGAGAGGGGAGGCGGGAGGTGAGAGGGGAGGGCGGGGGGGAGAGGGTGGAGGGGAGTAGCGGGGCTGGAGGGGAGAGCAGGAGGCTGGAGGGGAGAGCAGAGGCTGGAGGGGAGAGCAGAGGCTGGGAGGGAGCGAGAGGCTGGAGGGGAGAGCGGAGGCTGGAGGGGCGGAGGCATGGAGGGGAGAGCGGAGGCTGGAGGGCAGAGGCTGGTGGGGAGGAGCGGAGGCTGGAGGGGAGGGCGGAGGCTGGAGGGGAGGGAGCAGAGGCTAGAGGGGGAGGCGGGCTGGAGGGGAGAGCGGGGCTGGAGGGGAGAGCGGTGGCTGGAGGGGAGAGCGGAGGCTAGAGGGGAGAGCGGAGGCTGGAGGGGAGAGCGGAGGCTGGAGGGGAGAGCGGAGGCTGGAGGGAGAGCGGAGGCTGGAGGGAGAGCGGAGGCTGGAGGGGAGAGAGCGGAGGCTGGAGGGGAGAGCGGAGGCTGGAGGGGAGAGCGGAGGCTGGAGGGGAGAGGCGGGAGAAGGGCTGGAGGAGGGAGGAGGCGGAGTCGGGAGGGGAGAGCGGAGGCGGGAGGGGAAGGCTGCAGGGCAGGGAAGGGGTGAGGGGAGGCTGGGGAGGCAGGGGAGGGCTGGAGAGGCTGGGGAGGCAGGAGAGGCTGGAGGGGAGACGGAGGCTGGAGGGGAGTAGAACGGAGGCTGGAGGGGAGAACGGAGGCTGGAGGGGAGAACGGAGGCTGGAGGGGAGACGGAGGCTGGAGGGGAGAGCGGAGGCGGAGGGGAGAGGCTGGAGGGGATAGCGGGGCTGGAGGGAGAGGCTGGAGGGGAGGAGCGGAGAGGCTGGAGGGCGGAGGCTGGAGGGGAGAGCGGAGGCTAGGAGGGAGGGGAGGCGGAGGCTGGAGGGCGGAGGCTGGAGGGGAGAGTGGAGGCTGGAGGGGAGAGTGGGAGGGCTGGAGGGAGGAGAGGGAGGCTGGAGGGGAGAGCGGAGGCTGGAGGGGAGAGCGGAGGCGGGGAGCGGAGGCGGAGGAGGGAGAGCGGAGGCGGGAGGGGAGAGGCTGCAGGGGCAGGGGTGGAGAGGCTGAGGAGGGGAGGGGAGGCGGGAGGGGAGAGGCTGCAGGGCAGGGAAGGGTGAGAGAGGCTGGGGAGGCAGGGAGAGGCTGGAGAGGCTGGGGAGGCAGGGAGGCTGGAGAGGGAGAACGGAGGCTGGAGGGGAGAGCGGAGCGCTGGAGGGGAGAGCGGAGGCTGGAGGGAGAGTGGAGGCTGGAGGGGAGAGCGGAGGCTGGAGGGGAGAGCGGAGTCGGGAGGGGAGAGCGGAGGCGGGAGGGGAGAGGCTGCAGGGCAGGGAAGGGTGGAGAGGCTGGGGAGGCAGGGGAGGCTGGAGAGGCTGGGGGAGGCAGGAGAGGCTGGAGGGGAGAACGGAGGCTGGAGGGGAGAACGGAGGCTGGAGGGGAGAACGGAGGCTGGAGGGGAGAACGGAGGCTGGAGGGGAGAGCGGAGGCGGGAGGGGAGAGGCTGGAGGGGATAGCGGTGGCTGGAGGGGAGAGGCTGGAGGGGAGAGCAGTGGCTGGAGGGGAGAGCGGAGGCTGGAGGGCGGAGGCTGGAGGGGAGAGCGGAGGCTAGAGGGGAGAGCGGACGCTGGAGGGCGGAGGCTGGAGGGGAGAGTGGAGGCTGGAGGGGAGAGTGGAGGCTGGAGGGGAGAGCGGAGGCGGGAGGGGGAGAGCGGAGGCGGGAGGGGAGAGGCTGCAGGGCAGGGTAGAGAGGCTGAGGAGGGAGGGGAGGCGGGAGGGGAGAGCGGAGGCGGGAGGGGAGAGGCTGCAGGGCAGGGAAGGGTGGAGAGGCTGGGGAGGCAGGGGAGGCAGGAGAGGCTGGAGGGGAGAACGGAGGCTGGAGGGGAGAGCGGAGGCTGGAGGGGAGAGCGGAGGCTGGAGGGGAGAGCGGAGGCTGGAGGGGAGAGCGGAGTCGGGAGGGGAGAGCGGAGGCGGGAGGGGAGAGGCTGCAGGGCAGGGAAGGGTGGAGAGGCTGGGGAGGCAGGGGAGGCTGGAGAGGCTGGGGAGGCAGGAGAGGCTGGAGGGGAGAACGGAGGCTGGAGGGGAGAACGGAGGCTGGAGGGGAGAACGGTGGCTGGAGGGGAGAACGGAGGCTGGAGGGGAGAGCGGAGGCTGGAGGGGAGAGCGGAGGCGGAAGGGGAGAGGCTGGAGGGGATAGCGGTGGCTGGAGGGGAGAGGCTGGAGGGGAGAGCAGTGGCTGGAGGGGAGAGCGGAGGCTGGAGGGCGGAGGCTGGAGGGGAGAGCGGAGGCTAGAGGGGAGAGCGGAGGCTGGAGGGGAGAGTGGAGGCTGGAGGGGAGAGTGGAGGCTGGAGGGGAGAGTGGAGGCTGGAGGGGAGAGCGGAGGCGGGAGGGGAGAGCGGAGGCGGGAGGGGAGAGGCTGCAGGGCAGGGTGGAGAGGCTGAGGAGGGAGGGGAGGCTGGGGAGGCTGGAGAGGCTGGGGAGGCAGGAGGGCAGGGGAGGCTGGAGAGCAGGAGAGGCTGGAGGGCAGGGGAGGCTGGAGGGCAGGGGAGGCTGGAGGGCAGGGGAGGCTGGAGGTGAAGGGAGGCTGGAGGGGAGGCTGAAGAGGCAGGAGGGCAGGGAGGGCTGGAGGGCAGGGGAGGCTGGAGGGCAGAGGCGTAGCTGGGTGGGTGCAGACTCACCGCGGGCCGGCCGGCGTGCGGCTGGTGTAGGAGGAGAGGAGGGGCGGGCAGAGGTGCAGGACAGGAAGTCCCGTCCTCCCTCCTCTCCGGGCGGGCGGCTGGCAGCACGGGGTCCCCCAGGGGGTGGGGGCAATGGGCCCCTGATGGCTTGGGGCACGGGGCGCTCGGCCCCCCTGCCCCCCGCCAGGTACGGTGGTGGGTGGAGGGGAGAGGCTGGAGGGCGGACGGAAGTTCCGAGAGCGGAACCTTCCTCCGCCGCTCCTTGTAGCCGGGGGACCGCGCAGTGGTGACACATCAGGAGCATGGGTGGAGACCATCACGGAAGTAATATTCCGGAAGTGGCCTTCGGCTTTTATTATATAGGATATCTCATCCCCTTATTATCCCAGTAATTGTATTATTATATAGTGATATCCCATCCCCTTATTATCCCCAGTAATTGTATTATTATATAGTGATATCCCATCCCCTTATTACCCCCAGTAATTGTATTATTATATAGCGATATCCCATCCCCTTATTATCCCAGTAATTGTATTATTATATAGTGATATCCCATCCCCTTATTATCCCCAGTAATTGTATTATTATATAGTGATATCCCATCCCCTTATTATCCCAGTAATTGTATTATTATATAGTGATATCTCATCCCCTTATTATCCCAGTAATTGTATTATTATATAGTGATATCCCATCCCCTTATTATCCCCAGTAATTGTATTATTATATAGTGATATCCCATCCCCTTATTATCCAAGTAATTGTATTATTATATAGTGATATCCCATCCCCTTATTATCCCAGTAATTGTATTATTATATAGTGATATCCCATCCCCTTATTATCCCCAGTAATTGTATTATTATATAGCGATATCCCATCCCCTTATTATCTACTATATAAAACCCGAAGGCCACTTCCGGGGAAGACCACGCCCACTTCCGTGATGGTCTTCGCCCAGGGCTGGTGACGTCACCAGTGCACTGTAGCCGGACGGCGCCCGGCTACATGCACCGGCGCCTCCTCTCTCCTCCGTTCCTGCCTCCTCTGCCCGCCGCCGCTCCACACTCCTGTGCCCGCCGCCGCTCCACACCCCTATGCCCGCGCCCCCTCCTGCCTCCTCTGCCTGCGGCCGCTCCTGCCTCCTCTGCCCCCTGTCCTCTGTGTCCTCTGCCCCCTGTCCTCTGCGTCCTCTGTGTCCTCTGTGTCCTCTGCCACCTCTGTGTCCTCTGCCCCCTGTCCTCTGCCCCTGTCCTCTGCGTCCTCTGTGTCCTCTGCCCCTCTCCTCTGCGTCCTCTGCCCCCTCTGCTTCCTCTGCCCCCTCTGTGTCCTCTGCCCCCTGTCCTCTGCGTCCTCTGCCCCCTCTGTGTCCTCTGCCCCCTGTCCTCTGCCCCCTCTATGTCCTCTGCCCCCTGTCCTCTGCGTCCTCTGCCTCCTCTGTGTCCTCTGCCCCTGTCCTCTGCGTCCTCTGTCCCCTGTCCTCTGCGTCCTCTGCCCCCTCTGTGTCCTCTGCCCCCTGTCCTCTGCCCCCTCTGTGTCCTCTGCCCCCTGTCCTCTGCGTCCTCTGTGTCCTCTGCCCCCTGTGCTCTGCGTCCTCTGCCCCCTCTGTGTCCTCTGCCCCTGTTTTCTGCCCCCTGTCTTCTGCGTCCTCTGCCCCCTGTCCTCTGCCCCCTCTGCGTCCTCTGCCCCCTCTGTGTCCTCTGCCCCCTGTCCTCTGCCCCCTGTCCTTTGCGTCCTCTGCCCTCTTCCCCCTGTCCTCTGCGTCCTCTGCCCCCTCTGTGTCCTCTGCCCCCTGTCCTCTGCCCTGTCCTCTGGTCCTCTGCCCCCTGGTCCTCTGCCCCCTCTGTGTCCTCTGCTCCCTGTCCTCTGCCCTTCCTCTGCGTCTCCTGCCCCCTCTGTGTCCTCTGCCCCTGTCCTCTGCCCCCTGTCCTCTGCGTCCTCTGCCCCCTCTGTCCTCTGCCCCTGTCCTCTGCGTCCTCTGCCCCCTGTCCTCTGCCCCCTCTTGCCCTCTGTCCCCCTGTCCTCTGCCCCCTGTCCTCTGCGTCCTCTGCCCCCTTGGTCCTCTGCCCCTGCTCCTGCTCCTCTGCGTCCTCCTGTCCTCCCTCTCGCCTGCCTGCTGCCCCTTTGGTCCTTGCCCCCTGTCCTCTGCCTCCTCGTCCCCTCTGTTCCTCTGCCCCCTGTCCTCTGCGCCCCTGTCCCTGCTCTGGTCCTCTGCCCCTCTGTGTCCTCTGCCCCCTTGTTCCTCCCTGCCCCCTCTGTGTCCTCTGTGTCCTCTGCCCCCTCTGTGTCCTCCTGCTCCTCTGCCCCCTGCTTGCCCTTCTGCCCCCTGTCCTCTGCCCCCTCTGCGTTCTCTGCCCCCTGTCCTCTGCGTCCTCTGCCCCTGTCCTCTACGTCCTCTGCCCCTGTCCTCTGCGTCCTCTGCCCCTGTCCTCTGCATCCTCTGCCCCCTGTCCTCTGTGTCCTCTGCCCCCTCTGTGTCCTCTGCCCCCTCTGTGTCCTCTGCCCCCTCTGTGTCCTCTGCCCCCTCTGTGTCCTCTGCCCCCTGTCCTCTGCCCCTCTGTGTCCTCTGCCTCCTCTGCTCCTCTGTGTCCTCTGCCCCCTGTCCTCTGCGTCCTCTGCCCCCTCTGTGTCCTCTGCCCCTCTGTGTCTTCTGCCCCCTCTGTGTCCTCTGCCCCCTGTCCTCTGCCCCCTCTGTGTCCTCTGCCTCCTCTGCCCCCTGTCCTCTGCGTCCTCTGCCCCCTGTCCTCTTCGTCCTCTGCCCCCTGTCCTCTGCGTCCTCTGCCCCCTGTCCTCTGCGTCCTCTGCCCCCTGTCCTCTGCCCCCTGTCCTCTGCGTCCTCTGCCCCCTGTCCTCTGCCCCCTGTCCTCTGCCCCCTGTCCTCTGCGTCCTCTGCCCCCTCTGTGTCCTCTGCCCCCTGTCCTCTGCCCCCTCTGTGTCCTCTGCCCCCTGTCCTCTGCCCCCTCTATGTCCTCTGCCCCTGTCCTCTGCGTCCTCTGCCCCCTCTGTGTCCTCTGCCCCCTGTCCTCTGCGTCCTCTGCCCCCTCTGTGTCCTCTGCCCCTGTCCTCTGCCCCTGTCCTCTGCATCCTCTGCACCCTCTGTGTCCTCTGCCCCTGTCCTCTGCCCCCTGTCCTCTGCGTCCTCTGCCCCCTCTGTGTCCTCTGCCCCCTGTCCTCTGCGTCCTCTGCCCCCTCTGTGTCCTCTGCCCCTGTCCTCTGCCCCCTGTCCTCTGCGTCCTCTGCCCCCTCTGTGTCCTCTGCCCCCTGTCCTCTGCCCCCTGTCCTCTGCGTCCTCTGCCCCTCTGTGTCCTCTGCCCCTGTCCTCTGCCCCCTGTCCTCTGCGTTCTCTGCCCCCTCTGTGTCCTCTGCCCCCTGTCCTCTGCCCCCTGTCCTCTGCGTCCTTTGCCCCCTCTGTGTCCTCTGCCCCCTGTCCTCTGCGTCCTCTGCCCCCTGTCCTCTGCCCCTGTCCTCTGCGTCCTCTGCCCCCTCTGTGTCCTCTGCCCCCTGTCCTCTGCCCCCTGTCCTCTGCCCCCTGTCCTCTGCGTCCTCTGCCCCCTGTGTCCTCTGCCCCCTCTGTGTCCTCTGCCCCCTGTCCTCTGCCCCCTCTGTGTCCTCTGCCCCCTGTCCTCTGCCCCCTCTGTGTCCTCTGCCCAATGTCCTCTGCCCCCTCTGTGTCCTCTGCCCCCTGTCCTCTGCCCCCTCTGTGTCCTCTGCCCCCTGTCCTCTGCCCCCTCTGTGTCCTCTACCCCCTGTCCTCTGCCCCCTGTCCTCTGCCCCCTGCCCCCTCTGTGTCCTCTGCCCCCTGTCCTCTGCGTCCTCTGCCCAGCCGCCTCTGCCCCTGTCCTCTGCCCCCTGTCCTCTGCCCCCTGTCCTCTGCCCCCTGTCCCCTGCCCCCTGTCCCCTGCCCCCTGTCCTCTGCCCAGCCGCCTCTGCCCCCTGTCCTCTGCCCAGCCACCTCTGCCCCCTGTCCTCTACCCAGCCGCCTCTGCCCCCTGTCCTCTGCCCAGCCGCCTCTGCCCCCTGTCCTCTGCCCCCTGTCCTCTGCCCCCTGTCCCCTGTCCTCTGCCCCCTGTCCTCTGCCCAGCCGCCTCTGCCCAGCCACCTCTGCCCCTGTCCTCTGCCCAGCCGCCTCTGCCCCCTGTCCTCTGCCCAGCCGCCTCTGCCCCCTGTCCTCTGCCCAGCCGCCTCTGCCCCCTGTCCTCTGCCCAGCCGCCTCTGCCCCCTGTCCTCTGCCCAGCCGCCTCTGCCCCCTGTCCTCTGCCCAGCCGCCTCTGCCCAGCCGCCTCTGCCCAGCTGCCTCTGCCCCCTGTCCTCTGCCCAGCCGCCTCTGCCCCTTGTCCTCTGCCCAGCCGCCTCTGCCCCCTGTCCTCTGCCCAGCCGCCTCTGCCCCCTGTCCTCTGCCCACGCCGCTGCGCTGACCACTGCCCACGCCGCTGCGCTGACCACTCTGCACACGCCGCTGCGCTGACCAATCTCACCGCACTCACTGCTAACCACTGAGCCACCGCACTCACTGCTAACCACTGAGCCACCGCACTCACTGCTAACCACTGAGCCACCGCACTCACTGCTAACCACTGAGCCACCGCACTCACTGCTAACCACTGAGCCACCGCACTCACTGCTAACCACTGAGCCACCGCACTCACTGCTAACCACTCAGCCACCGCACTCACTGCTAACCACTCAGCCACCGCACTCACTGCTAACCACTGAGCCACCGTATACTGTGCTACCCACAGAGCCGCCTGTATACACACAATTCATTTCACCGCACTCCCGTAACTATTAGTAAATAAACTATATATGGATTCTAGACTACCCGATTCTTTAGAATCGGGCCACCATCTAGTCCCCAGTAATTGTATTATTATATAGTGATATCCCATCCCCTTATTATCCCAGTAATTGTATTATTATATAGTGATATCCCATCCCCTTATTATCCCCAGTAATTGTATTATTATATAGTGATATCCCATCCCCTTATTATCCCCAGTAATTGTATTATTATATAGTGATATCCCATCCCCTTATTATCCCCAGTAATTGTATTATTATATAGTGATATCCCATCCCCTTATTATCCCAGTAATTGTATTATTATATAGTGATATACCATCCCCTTATTATCCCAGTAATTGTATTATTATATAGTGATATCCCATCCCCTTATTATCCCCAATAATTGTATTATTATATAGTGATATCCCATCCCCTTATTATCCCAGTAATTGTATTATTATATAGAGATATCCCATCCCCTTATTATCCCCAGTAATTGTATTTTTATATAGTGATATCCCATCCCCTTATTATCCCAGTAATTGTATTATTATATAGTGATATCCCATCCCCTTATTATCCCAGTAATTGTATTATTATATAGTGATATCCCATCCCCTTATTATCCCAGTAATTGTATTATTATATAGTGATATCCCATCCCCTTATTATCCCCAGTAATTTTATTATTATATAGTGATATCCCATCCCCTTATTATCCCCAGTAATTGTATTATTATATAGTGATATCCCATCCCCTTATTATCCCAGTAATTGTATTATTATATAGTGATATCCACTCCCCTTATTTATCCCAGTAATTGTATTATTATATAGTGATATCCCATCCCCTTATTATCCCAGTAATTGTATTATTATATAGTGATATCCCATCCCCTTATTATCCCAGTAATTGTATTATTATATAGTGATATCCCATCCCCTTATTATCCCCAGTAATTGTATTATTATATAGCGATATCCCATCCCCTTATTATCCCAGTAATTGTATTATTATATAGTGATATCCCATCCCTTATTATCCCAGTAATTGTATTATTATATAGTGATATCCCATCCCCTTATTATCCCAGTAATTGTATTATTATATAGTGATATCCCATCCCCTTATTATCCCAGTAATTGTATTATTATATAGTGATATCCCATCCCCTTATTATCCCCAGTAATTGTATTATTATATAGTGATATCCATCCCTTATTATCCCGTAATTGTATTATTATATAGTGATATCCCATCCCCTTATTTATCCCCAGTAATTGTATTATTATATAGTGATATCCCATCCCCTTATTATCCCAGTAATTGTATTATTATATAGTGATATCCCATCCCCTTATTATCCCAGTAATTGTATTATTATATAGTGATATCCCATCCCCTTATTATCCCAGTAATTGTATTATTATATAGTGATATCCATCCCCTTATTATCCCCAGTAATTGTATTATTATATAGGATATCCCATCCCCTTATTATCCCCAGTAATTGTATTATTATATAGTGATATCCCATCCCCTTATTATCCCAGTAATTGTATTATTATATAGTGATATCCATCCCTTTATCCCCAGTAATTGTATTATTATATAGTGATATCCCATCCCCTTATTATCCCAGTAATTGTATTATTATATAGTGATATCCCATCCCTTATATCCCAGTAATTGTATTATTATATAGGATATCCCATCCCTTATTATCCCAGTAATTGTATTATTATATAGTGATATCCCATCCCCTTATTATCCCAGTAATTGTATTATTATATAGTGATATCCCATCCCCTTATTATCCAGTAATTGTATTATTATATAGTGATATCCATCCCCTTATTATCCCAGTAATTGTATTATTATATAGTGATATCCCATCCCCTTATTATCCCAGTAATTGTATTATTATATAGTGATATCCCATCCCCTTATTATCCCCAGTAATTGTATTATTATATAGTGATATCCCATCCCCTTATTATCCCAGTAATTGTATTATTATATAGAGATATCCCATCCCCTTATTATCCCCAGTAATTGTATTATTTATATGTGATATCCCATCCCCTTATTATCCCAGTAATTGTATTATTATATAGTGATATCCCATCCCCTTATATCCCAGTAATTGTATTATTATATAGTGATATCCATCCCCTTATTATCCCAGTAATTGTATTATTATATAGTGATATCCCATCCCCTTATTATCCCCAGTAATTGTATTATTATATAGTGATATCCCATCCCCTTATTATCCCCAGTAATTGTATTATTATATAGTGATATCCCATCCCCTTATTATCCCAGTAATTGTATTATTATATAGGATATCCCATCCCTTATTATCCCCAGTAATTTATTATTATATAGTGATATCCCATCCCCTTATTATCCCCAGTAATTGTATTATTATATAGTGATATCCATCCCTTATTATCCCAGTAATTGTATTATTATATAGGATATCCATCCCCTTATTATCCCAGTAATTGTATTATTATATAGTGATATCCCATCCCCTTATTATCCCCAGTAATTGTATTATTATATAGTGATATCCCATCCCTTATTATCCCCAGTAATTGTATTATTATATAGCGATATCCCATCCCCTTATTATCCCCAGTAATTGTATTATTATATAGGATATCCCATCCCTTATTATCCCAGTAATTGTATTATTATATATAGCGATATCCCATCCCCTTATTATCCCAGTAATTGTATTATTATATAGTGATATCCCATCCCTTATTATCCCAGTAATTGATATTATATAGGATATCCCATCCCCTTATTATCCCAGTAATTGTATTATTATATAGTGATATCCCATCCCCTTATTATCCCAGTAATTGTATTATTATATAGTGATATCCCATCCCCTTATTATCCCCAGTAATTGTATTATTATATAGCGATATCCCATCCCCTTATTATCCCAGTAATTGTATTATTATATAGTGATATCCCATCCCCTTATTATCCCAGTAATTGTATTATTATATAGTGATATCCCATCCCCTTTTTATCCCCAGTAATTGCATTATTATATAGTGATATCCCATCCCCTTATTATCCCCAGTAATTGTATTATTATATAGTGATATCCCATCCCCTTATTATCCCAGTAATTGTATTATTATATAGTGATATCCCATCCCCTTATTATCCCCAGTAATTGTATTATTATATAGTGATATCCCATCCCCTTATTATCCCCAGTAATTGTATTATTATATAGTGATATCCCATCCCCTTATTATCCCCAGTAATTGTATTATTATATAGCGATATCCCATCCCCTTATTATCCCAGTAATTGTATTATTATATAGTGATATCCCATCCCCTTATTATCCCAGTAATTGTATTATTATATAGTGATGTCCCATCCCCTTATTATCCCCAGTAATTGTATTATTATATAGTGATATCCCATCCCCTTATTATCCCAGTAATTGTATTATTATATAGGATTCTTTAGGATCTTACATGGGATCACCTTCTTCTGATTCAGGTCTCTACAATATCGGATCCTCTCCGCTGACATCTTCTATATAAGAGAATTCTCCTGATTCACCTGTGAAGGATGGATAGATCCAGAGATGGAGAGATGGTGGAGAGTATACTGAATATCACCCTAGAGATCCTCTTCCGGATTACTGGAGAGGTGATGTGACCTCATCACAATCTCTGACATCATTCTCCTCTATTGTAATAACATGTCTGTAGTGATATCTATTACTGTGTCTCCATACTCAGGATTACACAGTGGTGAAGAAGACCCCTACTGATCGCTGTCAGGACCCAGTATCTGATGGATGGGGAGGACCCCTGAGCCCAATCCCGGGGTCTCCACCGCACCCGCGGATACATGAGGACATCAATGACCAGAAGATCCTAGAACTCACCTACAAGATGATTGAGCTGCTGACTGGAGAGGTGACAGTGCTGGGAATGCTGGGACATTATACAGTAACGCTATGAAGGGATCGGGGGATGACAATGGTATCATTGTATGTGTCAGGTTCCTATAAGGTGTCAGGATGTCGCCGTCTATTTCTCCATGGAGGAGTGGGTGTATCTAGAAGGACACAAGGATCGGTACAAGGACGTCATGATGGAGGATCACCAGCCCCTCACATCACCGGGTAATAGACACCACTAAATACACACATCTGTTATAGGGGGGGGGAGATTTGCTTTAGAAGAAATTAGAAATTAAAATGTTCCTAAGGAAATAAAATGAGTGCGATTCCCTTTCCTGAGCCCCCACTGCTCGCTCCATGGTCATTTGATTCTGGCCATCAAACAGTAGAACAGCAGCGGTGATGTGTTTGTTGGTCACGGCTGTGGCCGATGATGAGACGTCTCTGCTTCCTCCATTGTAGCACACAGCACCAGTGTCGCGGTCGCAAGGGCCAGGGGTACTCAATAGCTGGGCAGGCAGTCTGTTGGGATATCACGGCAATTTCCCAGGTCCGTGGCCCTGACCAGACAAGTTAAGGGGGTTATTTACAGGGGAAATAAAGTTTTTATAGTTTTTCGCGACACCATCTGTGGTTTCTGGTCAGGGATTGTGGCGCCCCGCAACGAGTGCGTCACAAGAAGGTATTGCAGCCGCAATACCCTCTGACTCAGCAATGAAATAGTTAACTCGGAGATCCAACTCAACATGCAACACCTAGAACAGGGGACCAATCATAGGCCCTGGGGGGTGAAGTGCAGTAGAGTAGAACAGAACAGAAGAAGAGAGAGAACCCTCGAGATAGGAGAGGAGCGGGGGCTCCGCACCCCGTGCGGGCCCCTGGGCCGTCACCGGACGGGTGTCACCACCTGAGGCCTTATCATCCGGGAATGGGCATTATTACACGGGTTCCCAAAAGACTCCCGTGCCCACAATTTACAGCCGGTTCACTGGTACCGAAGCTGGCAGCAGTTCACCTCTGTCACGCGAACCAGCCCCGTGGAGGAGCAGCTTTATAGGAGCACCCCACCACCAACCAGTCGTCTAACCAGCGGTGTACACACTGAGGGATCCAAGGCTCCCCAAAGCATCCACAGCGTATACAGATGGATAGGGCATTGAAGCAGCCTCCCCGTACCCGACCTGGTATTCCTGGGCGACACTGGTTAGAACAAGACAGGTAGAATGGAGGAACACTTACGGATCTCTGAGGAACACTACCACTGCTGAGTCCACCCGGTCCGCTATCTGTAACCACTGCATACCGTGTATTGCCTTCATGGTTACAGTAAAGAACCGTTATAGAGACTTCCTGTGTCTGTGATTCCTTATGAACTGTCCGGCATTAACTAAAAGGTAACCGCAGCTGCCGCACAACATCTTGAGCAGCTCCAGCCTCCGGGGATCACCGCTCAGCCTGTGGGGAGCGTAACATCTTGCTGCTGTCCATCACCCCGGAGGTTCCGCAGCGTCAGTAGCCCTTACCGAACTTCTCATAGGTGGCGTCACGAAGAAAACAAATTAAAACCCCTTTAATCTGTTCCCGCAAGACGTCTTCACTTTTGATCTGCACTACACCGGGCCCCACTACCGGCAGGCGCGGTCCACCCGTGACAAGGAAGGAGAAGAATCGCCTGTCTAAACCGGAGTCAGCCGGCCGCGGTGAGTCAGAAAATGGCGTCACGAACAGGATACGAGCAGGCCCGTTACCCAACGGGTATATTGTGCTTAAACTGGACTTTATTGTCTACAATTTGGACTTTGTTCGTCCTAAAAAGAACTTTCCCGCCTTTACACCATCGGGCCAAGATGGCGCCCAAGATGGCGTTCCCGCCACAAGAAGCCGCCACGTGAAGCCCAGGAGTGAGTCAACCCCCCCCTCATCGTGGGAGGGCTAAAGACAAAAGGCGCCAAACTCTTTGTCCGCCCTGATTGCTCGAATCAACCATGGGGGCGGACCCCAAAGACTTTTCCCACGATTGGACTATGAAAGCCCAGAGGAAATGGGAGTGTCATAGATAGACACACCGACAGAGAGAGAAGACTTCTTCACGGGCTCTACCAGAACGTCTTACCGGTTGAACGGGTGTGGTTTTCCCTCCAAGAAGAATGGCCAGCACGAGACTCCAAGACCTAATGCGGGAGGTCGAGGCGGAGGCCAGAGCAGCCATAGGCCAACCGGGTCCGGATCCTGCCCTTACCATAGATGGCAGCCCCGACTTCTGGCTCGAGGCTTTACAAGACCTCCAGGTGCGACTACTTGAGACAGTGGAGTGGACGATTCGCAGCTGGAGCGCGACCCTAGGCAGAAGACTCCATCATGCGATGCAGCAGAGCCGACCGGGTACAGCTTCTCCAAGCCCAGACGACATCGCCAGCTTTTCAACAGCCTCACCGTCGCCCACCGCCTGTCCTGCTTCGTCACCGGAGCCCATAGACTGTGTTATTCCAGTGAGGACCACAACTCGACCCGTTCCAGCGGACGATACCGCAGCCGATCCCGTTCCAGAGCCGGAGCTTCCAATACGCTCCCACGAAGAAGCTGACATCTACCTGGTTCCACCTGCGGAACCCGCGACTAGTTTCCACACTACCGAGACTGTCGCCTGTTTCTCCCCTGAACCGGAGGCCTCCTCTGCAACTACAGAGGCCTACCTGGTGACCGGGATCGAAACACCACTTCCCGCTGCTACAGAAGAAGAGGCAGGCAGCCTGGAAGTCCTGCACAACGATCCAGATGAGAACGTTGCCGCACAGCCACCCACCGATCCAGAGGATTCCATCCCATCATCTTCGCCAGCCGAGCAGCCTGACGTAGTCATCGAGGAGGTCGAGGAGGATGACGAGGAGACCTACAGTCCAGCTGAGGATCTCTACACCGGGTTCGCCTGGGGAGACACAAGGAACCCTTCTGCCGGGCGATCAGCTCGGGTGCACTGGTCGGGTGCCGCCGCAACAGTATCTTCTCCGGTTCCGTTGAACCGGGCTCCACTCCAGACTGCCCACCAAGCTCGAGCGGTTCAACAACCAGCACGCCGTAGTGACTTTATCCACACGCCGCATCACTCCGACGAAGAGGTACGTCGTATCCGGAGAGACGAGTGGCACACTCGACTGCAAGCCAACTTGTAGGCTCGTGCCGAGGCCCGCCGCCAATCTCCATTGCCTGAACAATTCCGTAAAACCGGGTGGGTAAGCACATTTAACTTGTCTACCGGGTGGGGATTCGTAAGGGAGGAGGGTGTGAGTACTGAAGTGTTTGTGGGGCGCCGTGATGTGGAATCGCAACTACCGCGAGGCCATCCAAGCCGAGACTTGTATAGAGGGGACATTGTAACCTATGAGCGCCATATATGCCATGATGGGTGGTTCGCCATACGAGTCCGGAACACTGCCATTCATCAGTGACTTAAGTTGTTGTTGAACTTTGCTATTAAAAGAGACTTCTTCCTGTTTGCACCGTAACACCGCGACTTGGCGGCTACAGCCTGAACTTTTATTCTAAGGACAGCCGACCGCCCGCCGGGTCCGCGCAATGTGTTAACCTGTTTATTTACCTCACTTTTATGCATATATGACCTGTCATTAATAAAAGTGTATTACCTGTTATAAAATATAAAATATAAAAAAAACCTCTGTAATGTGAGTAGTGGGACGCTTGGGGACAAGCGTATTCAACCAAGGGGGAGTGTGGTGCCCCGCAACGAGTGCGTCACAAGAAGGTATTGCAGCCGCAATACCCTCTGACTCAGCAATGAAATAGTTAACTCGGAGATCCAACTCAACATGCAACACCTAGAACAGGGGACCAATCATAGGCCCTGGGGGGTGAAGTGCAGTAGAGTAGAACAGAACAGAAGAAGAGAGAGAACCCTCGAGATAGGAGAGGAGCGGGGGCTCCGCACCCCGTGCGGGCCCCTGGGCCGTCACCGGACGGGTGTCACCACCTGAGGCCTTATCATCCGGGAATGGGCATTATTACACGGGTTCCCAAAAGACTCCCGTGCCCACAATTTACAGCCGGTTCACTGGTACCGAAGCTGGCAGCAGTTCACCTCTGTCACGCGAACCAGCCCCGTGGAGGAGCAGCTTTATAGGAGCACCCCACCACCAACCAGTCGTCTAACCAGCGGTGTACACACTGAGGGATCCAAGGCTCCCCAAAGCATCCACAGCGTATACAGATGGATAGGGCATTGAAGCAGCCTCCCCGTACCCGACCTGGTATTCCTGGGCGACACTGGTTAGAACAAGACAGGTAGAATGGAGGAACACTTACGGATCTCTGAGGAACACTACCACTGCTGAGTCCACCCGGTCCGCTATCTGTAACCACTGCATACCGTGTATTGCCTTCATGGTTACAGTAAAGAACCGTTATAGAGACTTCCTGTGTCTGTGATTCCTTATGAACTGTCCGTCATTAACTAAAAGGTAACCGCAGCTGCCGCACAACATCTTGAGCAGCTCCAGCCTCCGGGGATCACCGCTCAGCCTGTGGGGAGCGTAACATCTTGCTGCTGTCCATCACCCCGGAGGTTCCGCAGCGTCGGTAGCCCTTACCGAACTACTCATAGGTGGCGTCACGAAGAAAACAAATTAAAACCCCTTTAATCTGTTCCCGCAAGATGTCTTCACTTTTGATCTGCACTACACCGGGCCCCACTACCGGCAGGCGCGGTCCACCCGTGACAAGGAAGGAGAAGAATCGCCTGTCTAAACCGGAGTCAGCCGGCCGCGGTGAGTCAGGATGACCAGCACTGCTTGTAAGGGTTCCCAGAGGATAGGTGGATAGGAAGATTGATGTATCACTCCCCACAGATGGAGAGGGCACCTGGGATTCAATATAGATATAAATATGAATGCCGGTGGTTGTACTTGTAGGTTCAGGGTGCAGGAATAATTAGGAGAGACACCAGGGTTCAGTTCTTATTAGTCTTTTTACTCACGGTTTTAAGTAGTCCTCGCCCAGCTGGATCACCATGTTTTTCGGGTTAGCAATCTGGTCAACTCCCAGGCAGTCCGGGGCCACTCCACTGAGACACCCTTTATTTGCCTCTCCTGGCTGCCCACACTCTCTCTGCGCTGTTCTCCTGTTTTTCTCCTGCACCTCACCAGCTCCTGACTTCTCTAGAACCCTGTCCTCTACTTGCCTCCCACCCCTCACCTAACCTCTCCCGCCAGTTAGTAGAAGGGGACTGCTCAGAATGTGAGTTTTTTCTGCCCAGCATCTCCCTGGCCTGGAGATCAGGTTGTGTTGGGTGTACTTCAGGGGTCTTGGCAAAGTTTTCCTTTCTTACCTGTGAACATGATGCCACACATATTGTATTGGTGCAGCACCATAGTGGCGGCGGAACCGCAGGAGCGCCACACTTAACTGAACAATTTCTGCACAAACTGCCAAAAGCCACGTCAGGGAAACTCATCTTCAGCTCATCATCCTAATCTGAGTCTCCACCTGACTGTAGCTCGTCGTCCTCATCGGTGTCTCCACCTGACTGCAGTTCGTCGTCCTCATCGGTGTCTCCACCTGACTGCAGGTCATCGTCCTCATCAGTGTCTTCACCTGACTGCAGTTCATTGTTGGAACAGATTTAACTGTGCAAATGCTCACATTCGATGGCATCTCACTCATTAAAAAAGTGTTCTCTTCATGGATGAATTCCTGTTTTCAAAGTAGAGGGTGAATGACAGACTGCGTGTATGACGTTGCGTGGGTGAGCCGTTTGCTGATGTCAGCATTGTAAATTGAGTGGCCCATACTGGCGGTGGGGTTACGGTATGAGCAGGTGCATGTTATGGACATCGAACACAGATGCATTTTATTGATGGCATGTTTAATGCACAGAGATATTGTGATGAGATCCTGAGGCCATTGTAGATCCATTCATCCATGACCATCCCCTCATGTTGCAGCATGATAATGCACGGCCCCAGGTTACAAGGATCTGTACACAATTCCCGGAAGCTGAAAACATCCCAGTTCTTGTATGGCCGCATACTCCCGGACATGTCACCCATTGAGCATGTTTGGGATGCTCTGGATCGGCGTATATGACAGCGTGTTCCAGTTCCTGCCAATATCCAGTAACATCACACAGCCATTGAAGAGGAGCGGACCAACATCCCACAGGCCACAATCATCAACCTGATCACCTCTATGTGAAGGAGATGTGCTGCACTGTGTGGGATAAATGGGGGTCACTCCAGATACTGACTGGTTTTCTGACCCTCCAATACTGTAAAACTGCAGCTTTTATTGTGGCCAGTGTAAGGCGCACCTGTGCAATAATCATGTGTGTAATCACCATCTTGATATGCCGCACCTGTGGAGAGGTGCTCACTAACACAGATTAAGGGTGCATTCACACACTGCTTATTTGCTGTGTATTTTTACACGAGTGCTCTTGCAGTTTTTGTAGTCAAAACCAGGAGTGACTGATTAAAACCAGCAGTGGATGATTAAATGCAGAAGTGGTGACTTGTTTCTATTAGACTTTTCCTCTGATTGTTCTACTCCTAGTTTTGGCTACAAAAACTGCAACAGCACTCGTGTAAAAATACGCAGCAAATACGCAGTGTGTGAACGCACCCTTAGACAAATTTGTGATCAATTTATGAGAGAAAAAGACCTTTTGTCTTCATAGAAAAAGTCTTAGATCTTTGACTTCAGATCATGAAAAATGGGAACAAAAACACAAGTGTTGGATTTATATTATTGTTCAATGTATATTTCATGCCGGCCCGAGTACAGGCACAATAATTAATATGAGGTATAGAATTATTTATCTGTTGTAATCATGGTGCAGCTTATTAATACTAATATCATCACTCCTCATTATATAAGGGGCAATATAATCCCAATATTAGACTGGAGATAACACTGAGGACCCAGGCAGATCCTCTCCCATCCCACCAGTTGGGAATTCTTGGTCAAGGATAAGGACATTTTTATAATCATTTTTCTTTCAATATTAATATCATGTATTCACATTCTTTATCCGCTCCTTTCCTTTAATAATGACCTTCCCCAGTGGTGTACACTATATATGGCCATAAATACAGGAGGGGGTATTCACACTGCCATGTTTATAAAGAGCTGAATATCTTCCTCCCTCTCCGGCTATGTCAGCCCCGGCTCTGGGAATATCACATGTATATATGAGAGATGATTGCACCACAGACACTTATTTATTCCAAGTAGACAAAGAGCTGGAAAATCTGGATTCTGTTTTGTATTTTTATTTTAATGATGAAGAAAAATTAAGAAATTTGTAAAAGAAAATAGTTTTCTTTAATTTTTCTATGTGAGGCTTGCTTTGTGCATGACGGACTGATGTTAGTATAATTGTAACATGCTTTTAAAGTTTTATTCCTAAATATTCAAATTAGATTCATTTTTTCGTCAGGTGACTGTAATAGGAGCGTGGAGGGACGTCTGACGTCAGATATTAAGGCAGAAAATCCTGATATCTCACAAGCTACACATGAAGAACATGCCATTGTCCCAGATATACCCTCATCTTCTGAATCATCACAGACTGAAGAGCAAAGTGAAATTCACAGAAGGGGAATGAAACATCCAGCAGATCTCAAAGGAAAGAAGACATTTCCATGCTCAGAATGTAAAAAATGTTTTAACAGGAAAGAAAACCTTGTTACACATCAGAGAACTCACACAGGGAGAAGCCGTATTCATGTTTAGAATGTAGAAAATGTTTTAGCAACAACTATAGTTTTGTTATGCATAGTAGAATTCACACAGGGGAAAAGCCATATTCATGTTCAGAATGTGGGAAATGTTTCACTCTGAGAAAACATCTTGCTAATCATCAGAAATCTCACACAGGGGAGAAACCATATTCATGCCCAGAATGTGGGAAACGTTTTACAACTCAATCAGATCTTCTTAGACATGAGAAAGTTCACACAGGTGAGAAACTATATTCATGTCCTGAATGTGAAAAGTGTTTTAAAACAAGACCAAATTTTGTGATACATCTAAGAAAACACACAGGGGAGAAGCCATATTCATGTATAGAATGTGGAAAATGTTTTATCAAGAAATCTATTCTTGTTATACATCAGAGATGTCACACAGGGGAGAAGCTGTATTCATGTTCAGAATGTGGGAAATGTTTTAAACAGAGATCACATCTTGTTAGTCATCAGAGCATTCACACGCGAGATAAACAGTATTCATGTTCAGAATGTGGGAAATATTTCAATCAGAGATCACATCTTGTTAATCATCAGAGAATTCACACAGGGGGGAAAACATATTCATGCTCAGAATGTTGGAAATGTTTTACAAGTAAATCAAGTCTTATAATACATGAGAGATGTCACACCGGTGAGAAGCCGTATGGATGTTCAGAATGTGGGAAATGTTTTAAACATAAATCAGATCTTGTTAGACATCAGAAAAGTCACACAGGTGAGAAGCCGTATGGATGCCCAGATTGTGGGAAATGTTTTACACAAAGGTCAAATCTTGTTAGACATCTGAAAAGTCACACAGGGGAGAAGCCATATTCCTGCTCATAGTGTGGTAAACATTTTACAAATAAATCATATTATGTTGTACATGTGAGATATCACACCCGGAAGAAAATATGTTCATGTTCAGAGTGTGGGACATATTTTAATGAGAAATCCAATCTCAGACATCAGAGAAATCACACAGGGGAGAAGCCGTATTCATGTTCATAATCTGTAGTGTACACCAGAGGTCCCCAACTCCAGGCCTCAAGGCACACCAACAGTGCAGGTTTTCAGGATTTCCTTAGTATTGCACAGGTGTTAATGTGATCATCTGCACAGGTAATGATTCCAAGCCCTGTGCAATACTAAGGAGATCCTGAAAACCTGCACTGTTGGTGGGCCTTGAGGCCTGGAGTTGGGGACCTCTGGTGTACACTATATATGACCATAAATACAGGAGGGGGTATTCACACTGCCATGTTTATAAAGAGCTGAATATCTTCCTCCCTCTCCGGCTATGTCAGCCCCGGCTCTGGGAATATCACATGTATATATGAGAGATGATTGCACCACAGACACTTATTTATTCCAACAAAAAAATCAGTGCAAAAAATCCGTACAGGAATCACACAAAAAGCTCTCTGTTTATAATAAATTTTTTTCCAGTTTGTAGCAAGTGCTATCAAAAAAGTATCAAAAACAGGGCTTATTGGTCTGTACGTTTTTTGCAAAAAATATACTGCAAGCTGCCTCACCTCGTCACGGTTGCCCTAACGAGACAGTCCCTGGCTGATGTGTGCATTTAAAACCTGAGTGTGTGAACATACCTCCATCCAGGCTCCAGCCAGGACTCCACTCTGTGGGCTTTTACCTGTGAAACAGCTTGTGTGTGGACTACTCATAGGGGAAGGGTGGGTCACTTCCCTTTCCTGCGAACAGGAGAAATACATTCACCAAACAATAATGAGTAGTCCAACACTGATGAATGCGATTAATAATCGCATTCATCCACCACCAGAAAATCTGCAAAAAATCAGTGCAAAAAATCCGCACAGGAATCACACAAAAAGCTCTCTGTTTATAATAAATATTTTTTCACTTTGTAGCAAGTGCTATCAAAAAAGTATCAAAAACAGGGCTATTGGTTTGTACGTTTTTTGCAAAAAATATACGTAAGCTGCCTCACCTCGTCACGGTTGCCCTAACGAGACAGTCCCTGGCTGATGTGTGCATTTTAAACCCTCATAGGGGAAGGGTGGGTCACTTCCCTTTCCTGCGAACAGGAGAAATACATTCACCAAACAACTCACCCACCCTTCCCCTATGAGTAGTCCACACACAAGCTGTTTCACAGGTAAAAAGCCCACAGAGTGGAGTCCTGGCTGGAGCCTGGATGGAGGTATGTTCACACACTCAGGTTTTAAATGCACACATCAGCTAGGGACTGTCTCGTTAGGGCAACCGTGACGAGGTGAGGCAGCTTACGTATATTTTTTGCAAAAAACGTACAGACCAATAGCCCTGTTTTTGATACTTTTTTGATAGCACTTGCTACAAACTGGAAAAAATATTTATTATAAACAGAGAGCTTTTTGTGTGATTCCTGTGCGGATTTTTTGCACTGATTTTTTGCAGATTTTCTGGTGGTGGATGAATGCGGTTACTAATCGCATTCATCAGTGTTGGACTACTCATTATTGTTTGGTGAACTTATTTATTCCAAGTAGACAAAGAGCTGGGAAATTTGGATAGTGTTTTGCATTTTTATTTTAGTGATGAAGAAAAATTAAGAAATTTGTAAAAGAAAATAATAGCTTTCTTTAATTTTTCTGTGTGAGGCTTGTTTTTGTGTGACGGACTGATGTTAGTAAAATTGCAATATGTTTTTAAAGTTTTATTCCTAAATAATCAAATTAGATTACATTTTTGTCAGATGACTGTAATAGGAGCGTGGAGGGACGTCTGACGTCAGATATTAAGGCAGAAAATCCTGATCTCTCACAAGCTACACATGAAGAACATGCCATTGCCCCAGATATACCCTCATCTTCTGAATCATCACAGACTGAAAAGCAAAGTAAAATTCACAGAAGGGGAATGAAATATCCAGCAGCTCTCAAAGGAAAGAAGACATTTTCATGTTCAGAATGTAAAAAAATGTTTTAACAGGAAAGCAAACTTTGTTATACATCAGAGAACTCACACAGGGGAGAAGCCGTATTCATGTTCAGAATGTGGGAAATGTTTTAAAACGAGAACACATCTTGTTATACATCTAAGGAAACACACAGGGGAGAAGCCGTATTCATGTTCAGAATGTGGGAAATGTTTTAGCAGGAAATCTATTCTTGTTATGCATCAGAGAAGTCACACAGGTGAGAAGCCGTATGGATGTTCAGAATGTGGGAAATGTTTTACACGTAAATTGTATCTGATTTCACATGAGAGAAGTCACACAGGTGAGAAGCTGTATGAATGTACAGAGTGTAGGGAATGTTTTACAAGTAAATCAAATCTTATTATACATGAGAGAAGTCACACAGGTGAGAAACCGTATGCATGTACAGAATGCGGGAAATGTTTTAAACGTAAATCAAATCTTATTATACATGAGAGGAGTCACACAGGTGAGAAGCCGTATGCATGTTCAGAATGTGGAAAATGTTTTACACATAAATCAGATCTTGTTAGACATCAGAGAAGTCACACAGGTGTGAAGCCGTATGGATGCACAGAATGTGGGAAATGTTTTACACGAAAATCACATCTTGTTATACATCAGAAAAGTCACACAGGTGAGAAGCCGTATTCCTGCTCATAGTGTTGTAAACAGTTTACAAATAAATCACATTATGTTGTACATGTGAGATATCACACCGGGAGAAATATGTTCATGTTCAGAGTGTGGGAAATATTTTTACCAGAAATCTAATCTTGTTAGACATCAGAGAAATCACACAGGGGAGAAGCCGTATTCATGCCCAGAATGTGGGAAATGTTTTACACGTTCATCAGGTCTTTATCAACATGAGAGGAGTCACACAGGAGAGAAACTATATTCATGTTCATAATCTGGGAAAGATTTCACCTAGAAATCAGATCTTGGTAATAATCAGACAATTCATATAGAGGAGAATCCATATGTGTTATGAATGTGGGAAATGTTTTATCTACAGATCAGATTTTTTTGAACATCTAAAATTTGTATCTAATTTATGAAATGTTTACAATTACCAATAAACATCTTTTAAGCCAAAAGAATCCTGATGATAAATATTACCTTATAAGGCTATGTGCACACTGGTCGGTTTAGTGCAGATTTAGCAGCGGAAACCGCCGGTCGGTTTCCATGAGTTTTATGTAAATTTATGTTAATCCAAAAGCGGCTTTTGGGTTAACATAGAAACCTATGGAAACCGACACCCGGTGTGCACACACCGGCGGTTTACACATGCTCATCTGTTGCTAAACCGCTGGATTCCCAGCGGGTTAGCAACGAATGTGCATGTTCTATAAACCGGCCGGTTCTGCAGCGGCTGCAAGCAGAATCATGTGCTGCTTCCAGCCGCTGCAACACCGCCGGCGCTAACCCGCTGTGCACCCGCCCGGCACCCGCCGCACATACCCGCCAGGAAGCCGGTGGACGGCTGCAAAGCTTCCTGGCGGGTCCGCCCAGCCGCCGCCGACCCTAACCCGCCTACCAGTGTGCACATACCCTAATAGTATGGATAGAATCCTGATGAAATATGTTATCTAAATATTTGATTTACATCGGAGCGAGCGACTTTCATAAATTAAATTAAACCAGAGTTGCAGCTGTTAACCAAGCTACAGCTGATCCACAGCACAAAGGACTTCCCCACCCAGATACAGACGTCAGCTCCGACGTAGGGTTGACGTGCAGGTCACATGTACTGACACAGTATCAGGTGACAGGAAGAGAACGCCGGCAGCAGTGAGGCAGCACAGAACAACATCAGACAGGCGAAATAGCACTTAACATCACTGGGTGCCATCTCCTGTGGACAGCAGTTACAGCTATCGCCAGGGGCGGACTGGCCCAGGTGGCAGGGGGGCAAGTGCCCCGTGGGCTGGTGGTACAGACCCCACCTAGGGCATCCCACCCACAGAAACGGGCCGGCCCCACCCCGGACCTCACCTAAGGGCTGCCGGCACTGAGATGGGCCGCCGAAAATTTCCTACAGCATTCCCCCCCCCCAAACCACCCCCGGTCCTCACCTAAGGGCTGGCGGAAAAATATTGCCACCCAGGGTTTGCGTCGCCAGTCAGCCCCTGGCTATCGCCACTATAAACGATCCAGGACACGAACAGGGAAGAGGCTAAAGGAGAAGCAGCCAGAGCCGTCAATACCACCTATAGAAGGTATATTGTTATTGTCAAAGTGCCATTACACATTTTCAGCAACTTGCCCAATGCATTTGATAGAATTCTAGATACAATTGATGTTCCCAGGAGATATAGACATGTACCATAGATAGACCACAAGTAACAAGAGAACATCCGTAGTTATATTTTAAAATTATATATATTTTAAATCTATTTTAATATAAATCCACCTTTGTATTCATAATTTTTAGAACATGAGGGGGCAGTGAGCATGAGAGCAGCCTCCCCTATATACCGAATGAAGAAATTCCACAGCGTAGATCCAAATATTAAACAGGGGAGTCCTGTGACACAGTAAGTGCTAAGCAACCATTATACCACATTAAATCAAGACATAAAACATACAAATATATAAAATATTTATTAACAGATTCCCCTGGAAAAAAAACTCTTGACGGAAATGAGGAAACCAGAGATGAGTATCAGTGGCGGACCTTGTGCCATGAGGGCCCTGGTGCAGCAGCTGATGGTGAGGAGCGGAGAGGGGTTGGAGGGGGGGGGTGCTAACAGATTACGGCAAGGAGCGGGGGGGGTTCTGTGGGTGCTGTGGCTCCTACCTCGCCGGACCGCGCAATCCTGGGAGCCGAGGCGCCAGAGGAGAGGAGAGGCAGGATCAGCCAAGGGAAGCTTGCTTCCCTCAGTTAACCCCCTCTCCTCTGACACAGGGTCATGGGGGTCGACTGGGGGCCCCCCTGCAGGCTTGAGGGGCCCCCTAGCCGGTCGGGGCCCTGGTGCAGCTTAACCAGCTGCACCACGGTAGGTCCGCCCCTGATGAGTATATGGTATGAACAAAACATTGTAAGACATGGGTAGGTAATGAACATATAATTCAATAAAAAAAGTCAGTACTATATTGGAGTCATTAAAGTATACCCTTGTTACAGACAAAGAATCAAGGACTTAGATCCTAGAAGCCCAAAGACATACGTCTCACCTGATACTAAAGGAATCTACAAGAATTACAGAAAATAAAGCAGGTAGGTAGAACCTGCATACATGTCCCCTTCCCCCTAAAAATACAGGATCCAATACAACCTATAGATAACATACAGCTATTATTCATATTTCCAGATTACCATAACCCCTTGGCGCTGAAAATAAAACCAGAAGAATTAACAAAGAACAAAAGAATCCTATGGTTCTATTACCATTTTATCATTACCTCCTTTAATTTTAAATTTTAATAACATTAATAACATGTTTAGTGCAATATCCTATTACATAAGCACACAATTTGAAGTAGACTATAGTGTAAGAAATATATTTATGTACTAATATTGTGATTCAGGAAACATATTAAATTAAAGTAAACCAAAAAGAAAAAGGTTAACCTAAAGTAGTATTATGTCGTTTGTGTAGTTCATCGTTTTTGTAGTTCATTATTAGATTGGGAGCCATAGAACAAGTTAGTTAGCGCATGACCATATCTAGGAAGAATTACCCGGGGATCGGTCGGTGAGCTCAGCCTGAGGAGTCACCTGAGGATCTATCAGTGAACCCAACCTTAGGAGTCACTTGAGGATCGGTCGGGGAGCTCAATCTAAGGAGTCACCTGAGAATCTGTCAGTGAGCTAGATCCGGAATCACCTGGTGATCTGTCGGTGAGCTCAATCTGAGAAGTCCCTTAAAGATCTGTCAGTGTGAGCTCATCCAGAATAGTACCTGAGGATCTGTCAGTGAACTGATATGGAAGTCATCTGAGGACTGTTTGAATTGTTCAGATATATTACCCATCCCACATCTTCCATGGCACTCATGACTAACTGCACTAATTTATATGTCTGGAGTACAGCAGGACCACCAATATCATCCAGTCAATTTAGTATAAATTCACCCCTTAATGGCCAGGCCATCTCACACACCGTATTTCCCAGTTGCCTATGACTTCAGTAGATGACATAGTAGAGGGGAAATAAGACTAAACCCACCGGTAGTCACCGGTAAATATAATTTTAACCTTATCTTGGCATGTGGTGTGTAGGACATAGTCAGACACATCATGTTTAATTTTTTGAAGGACTCAAACTCACAAAGTCTGTATAAACAATGCAAAAAATTAGAAGGAAGAGGCACTGATACACCCTGTATTAGACAGGACCTCATACACATTCTGTTAAAATTGTTAGGTAGTGGGACGCCTAGACTCATAACGTGTGGGACTCCCAGACTGGTAACATCTATGCACTAAGTGCAAGGGCTGAAAAACATTTACCCCTGGATGGTATACATCTATAGTGGTGATGCGACCCCGATGTGTCCCCTGACCGGTATACAGCACATGGGGGATTGTATCTTTTGCTCTGTGGTAGTACTCACAGGGTTAACAGCAGTGAGATCTGAGCTGAGTGCTGATTGAAAGCACTGACACCCACCTGTGATTGGATAGGAGATTATATGAGCTACCCTGGTCTGAGGAGTGGGACAGAACAGGAGGAGCTGCTGTGTGAAGCTAATACAGCCTGGGAGCTCTCTCAGAGAGGACGTTCATGAGACTAATGAGCGGACAGTGAGAAGGGAAAAGTTGTGTGCGGACAAAACAGTCCACCTGAGAGGATTGGCTGTGGCCCCGATCAGGACAGAGCCCCGGCAGAGGTACAGAGCATGTTGACCCTCTAAAAAGTATGAGTGAGGTACTGACCAGAATACTGACTGACATGTTGTAGCTATTATTCAGCTTCTGCCCTCTGCTGATCACAAAGCCTTGCCAACATGTGTAATTTGAATCAGATCTTTTGTATTGAAAAATTTGTCATACAATACAAAAATAAAACAACATGCCCCACAATTCCCGACCCACCACCCATTCCCTCCCATCATCCCCCCCTATTCCAACAGAGTCTAACTATCTAATTAACATTTCTAACTGCTCATGTATTGCATGGCCAGTATACAATTTTTTTCGTCATATTTTCATTTCTTTGCTACTTGGTCCAAATAGACAGTATACATAATTACAGTACTTGTTTATCGGTCAGGATCTTCCGGATGAACACTGGCAGGTTATCACAGCACATTCACCAAGGGTACCACAATACTATCTCCCTACCTCAACCATCCTACACATGAGCGAGAGGTATATCTACAGTGCTCATATACATATCCCTAAGCGCACATTGAGTTCACAATAGTCAGGACATGGTAACCATGAAATGCCCTCCATCCACCCATATTTTATCAAATTTGTGTAAGGCCTTCCGCTTCCTATAGACTCCCTCTTCCAATCCAAAGAGGCACATTTTATGAACAAACTCCTGAAACCTAGAAGGAGAGGAACTCCTCCAATGTGTCACTTTCCTGGCCTGTTATCGCAATTTCTTCATCTCTATCCCACCCTCCCACTCCAGTGTGCCCCAACACACACCAGTGGTCGCAGTGGTAGATCTCAGGCAAATACATTATTGATATGCCTCACACATTCATTCCAAAACAGTGCAACATGCCGACAAGCCCCAAACATATGAACAAGGTCTGCCTCCTCCCCACATTTTGGGAAAAAAACTATCCCCCATGATGCCAATATTCTGCAGGAATTTAGGGGTCCTGTACACTCTGTGTACTAGATAGAGCTGAGAAAGCCTCAAAGCCTCACATGTGGACAAAAGAAGAATACTTTCCACAACATCATCCCACTGATCAGGATCAATAGTTCCAATTTCCCACTCCCATCTCTCCTTAACTACCAAAGGCCTACCCTATTGGAACTGTTGCATCAGAGTACCATAAAATCTGAATATTACTCCCTTACCGCTACTGTGGCACAAGAGCGTATTAAATAACAAATGGTGTTGAACTCTGTTTTGCAGGTGCTTTGGCTGTACCGACGATGCGTGTCGCAATTGTATATATAAATCAAAGTTATTTTGTGGGATAGTATTGGATTACAATATCTGGTGATGAGTGAGCGCTCCCAGATACAAAGAGCCACGATCTTCTTTTTGTCAATTCATTTCACATCAATATAAGAACAATATAACGCGTTTCGGCTCTCTGATATACATAAAAAGCCTTCCTCAGGTATTTTATGTACTGTATATCAGAGAGTCGAAACGCGTTGTATTCTTATATTTATGTGAAATAAATTGACAAAAAGAAGATCATAGCTCTTTGTATCTGGGAGCGCTCACTCATCACCGGATATTGTAATCCAATACTGTTTTTGGCGGACTCTAGGCTGGGAGTTCTGATCGATCTGGAGCTAAGCATCAGACCAGACACGTCGAGTCCACTATACCTGCATGGGATGATATGCATGTTACAAGACCACATTAAGGTGAGCGAATTAGCTCTATTTGTATAAGAGTTCTTGTGATATTCTCATAACATGAATTTTACTGACGTTTCGGTCACATTTGACCTTGTTCACAGTGTCAAGAATATCTTGTGTGAATCGTCTGGATGGCGTGGACTCGCCTGTACAAATGGAGCAATGTGTCCATGATTTCACTGCAACCAGTAAGTTGTTCAGAAGTTGGACAGATAAGTTGATAAGGCTGGTTTCACACTGCGGTTTTTCCCTGATCAGGTTTGTGTGTTAAAACCAGGAATGTCTCCAAAACTCAGAACAGGTGTCAATCTTTCAATTATAGTTTTTCTCTGCAAGTTCCTCACATGGTTTTGGCTCACAAACCGGATGGAACCTGATCAGTGAAAAACCGCAGTGTGAAACCAGCTTAAGGGTATGTACTCATGGTCCGGAGGAGCTGCGTGTTGGATCCGGACCTGAGTGAAGCCGCGGGTGGCCGCAAGGAGACTGCAGCTGCCCTGTACTCACCATGCGCGGCGGGTGCAGGGCGGCGTCTCCCTCCTGCAGTCACCCGATGGGAGCCGCTTCCGACTCCGCAGCATGAAATGAACATGCTGCAGAGGAGCGGAATGGCAGTAACCCGCCCCGCAGCTCCAAACACGCTGCGGGCAGGTTACGCATAGTGAGGATGGGATTTCTTGAAATGCCATCCACTATGCTAGTGCTGTACGACGCAGCGGAAAGACGCTGCGTTTCCTGTGAGGATGCACCCTAAGACACAATATAGTACAAATGTGACAGAATAAAATGGGAGACGACTCCTAGATAGGAGCGGACATAAAGCCACTGCGCTATTGTGGAGGAAACCAGGGGATTTCTCTTTCATCTTTGTCCCTTTTGTTCTCAATGTGAACAGACGTCTGTCCAGACATACCCCCAACCTTAAAGAACAGGTTCTGTATCAGCCCTGACACTATAGGCCGTATCTACTGTGCACCATGTAAAGAGCTCCCTATATACTGCCCCTCCTTGTCTGTAGTGGATATAACATGCTGGGGGTGAAGGGGTTAATATAGGTGTAGATGGAGGACACAGCTGAGGAGACTCCACAGTCCTAATGATGGAGGGTGAAGGGGACACATCTAGGAGGAAGTGTGCAGCACTGGGATAGAAAGTCCATGGGGGACACTTACAGCAGCCGGACCAGGAACATCCGCTGTGAAGGGGGAGGGATTGAGGAGAGCTCTCTGACTGATCACTGAGGACTCTCCTGACACAAGCGTTGCCTAGTAACAGTCTAAAGTGAAAGTAAAAGTGGAGCGTGTGACAATACAGCTACGGGGGCCCGGCAGACTCAATCCTCCTCCTCCTCACAGTGACGCCCTTCTTCTTCCTCAGGAAATGTCTGGCAGCAGCTGGGGAAATAGTTGTGCAGAAACTGCAGATGGAGGAAAAGAACAAGAGGAACATGAGGCTCCTTGTTACATAGAACATTACTGGGGAGGAAGAGCCGGGGATCACTAGAGAGAAAGATGGACGAAGAAGAGGATTTATTATGTTACATTATTATCAGGAGATGGGAAATAATGGAGGGAAATCAGTATATAGAGGAGTAGTGAGGTAAATAATGGAGGATAATCAGCATATAGTGGAGTAGTGAGGTAAATAATGGAGCATAATCAGTATATAGTGGAGTAGTGAGGTAAATAATGGAGGATAATCAGTACATAGTGGAGTAGTGAGGTAAATAATGGAGGATAATCAGTATACAGTGGAGTAGTGAGGTAAATAATGGAGGATAATCAGTATATAGTGGAGCAGTGAGGTAAATAATGGAGGATAATCAGTATATAGTGGAGTAGTGAGGTAAATAATGGAGGATAATCAGTATATAGTGGAGTAGTGAGGTAAATAATGGAGGATAATTAGTATATAGTGGAGTAGTGAGGTAAATAATGGAGGATAATCAGTATATAGTGGAGTAGTGATGTAAATAATGGAGGATAATCAGTATATAGTGGAGTAGTGAGGTAAATAATGGAGGATAATCAGTATATAGTGGAGTAGTTGAGTTATAAAATAATGGAGGATAATCAGTATATAGTGCAGTGTGAGGTAATAATGGAGGATAATCATATTATAGTGAGTAGTGAGGTAAATAATGGAGGATAATCAGTATATAGTGCAGTAGTGAGGTAAATAATGGAGGATAATCAGATATAGTGAGTAGTGAGGTAAATAATGGAGAATAATCAGTATATAGTGGAGTAGTGAGGTAAATAATGGAGGATAATCAGTATATAGTGGAGTAGTGAGGTAAATAATGGAGGATAATCAGTATATAGTGGAGTAGTGAGGTAAATAATGGAGATAATCAGTATATAGTGGAGTAGTGAGGTAAATAATGAGGATAATCAGTATATAGTGGAGTAGTGAGGTAAATAATGGAGATAATCAGTATATAGTGGAGTAGTGAGGTAAATAATGGAGGATAATCAGTATATAGAGGAGTAGTGAGGTAAACAATGGGGATAGTCAGTATATAGTGGAGTAGTGAGGTAAATAATGGAGGATAATCAGTATATAGTGGAGTAGTGAGGTAAATCAATGGAGGATATCAGTATATAGTGGAGTAGTGAGGTAAATAATGGAGGGATAATCAGTATATAGTGGAGTAGTGAGGTAAATAATGGAGGATAATCAGTATATAGAGGAGTAGTGAGGTAAACAATGGGGGATAGTCAGTATATAGAGGAGTAGTGAGGTAAATAATGGAGGATAATCAGCATATAGGGAGTAGTGAGGTAAAAATGGGGATATCAGTATATAGTGGAGTAGTGAGGTAAATAATGGAGAATAATCAGTATATAGTGGAGTAGTGAGGTAAATAATGAGGATAATCAGTATATAGTGGAGTAGTGAGGTAAATAATGGAGAATAATCAGTATATAGTGGAGTAGTGAGGTAAATAATGGAGGATAATCAGCTATATAGGGAGTAGTGAGGTAAATAATGGAGGATAAGTCAGTATATAGTGGAGTAGTGAGGTAAATAATGGAGGATAATCAGTATATAGTGGAGTAGTGAGGTAAATAATGGAGGATAATCAGATATAGTGGAGTAGTGAGGTAAATAATGGAGGATAATCAGTATATAGTGGAGTAGTGAGGTAAATAATGGAGAAAAATCAGTATATAGTGGAGTAGTGAGGTAAATAATGGAGGATAATCAGTATATAGTGGAGTAGTGAGGTAAATAATGGAGGATAATCAGATATAGTGGAGTAGTGAGGTAAATAATGAGGATAATCAGTATATAGTGGAGTAGTGAGGTAAATAATGGAGGATAATCAGTATATAGTGGAGTAGTGAGGTAAATAATGGAGGAAATCAGTATATAGTGGAGTAGTGAGGTAAATAATGGAGGATAATCAGTATATAGTGGAGTAGTGAGGTAAATAATGGAGGATAATCAGTATATAGTGGAGTAGTGAGGTAATAATGGAGGATAATCAGATATAGTGGAGTAGTGAGGTAAATAATGGAGGATAATCAGTATATAGTGGAGTAGTGAGGTAAATAATGGAGGATAATCAGTATATAGTGGAGTAGTGAGGTAAATAATGGAGGAAATCAGTATATAGTGGAGTAGTGAGGTAAATAATGGAGGATAATAAGATATAGTGGTAGTAGTGAGGTAATAATGGAGGATAATCAGTATATAGTGAGTATGAGGTATATAATGGAGAATAATCAGTATATAGTGGAGTAGTGAGGATAATAATGGAGGATAATCGCATATAGTGGAGTAATGAGGTAAATAATGGGATAATCAGTATATAATGGAGTAGTGAGTAATAAGGAGGATAATCAGTATATAGTGGAGTAGTGAGGTACATAATGGTGGAAATCAGCATATAGTGGAGTAGTGAGCTAAATAATGGAGATATCAGTATATGTGAGCAGTGAGTAAATAATGAGATAAGGATATAGTGAGTGTGAGTAATAATTAAATCAGTATACAGTATTTTGAGTAGTTTCCCATTCTCCATGCTGCTCCCCACTCTAATTTTTCCTTCTCGCCAGTGCTGCTCCCTCCCATCATTTTGCATTCTCCCCCTCCCCCTCAGTCTCCATGCTGTACACACCCTTCATTTTCCATTCTGCGCCCTCCCATTATTTTCATTATCCCCCTCCCCATTAGTCTTTATGCTCTTCCCCTCTTCATTTTCCATTCTCCCCCTCCCCTCAGTCTCCATGCTGCACCCTCTTTCATTTAATTTTCCATTCTCCCCTTCTCTCCAGTCTCCATGCTGTGCACCCACCTTCTTTTTCCATTGCTCCCCTCCCCTAGTCTACATGTTGCACCCCCATTCATTTTCCATTCTCCCCAGACTCCATGATGCGCGCCCTCCTTTCTTCATTCTCCATCATGCAGCGCACCCCTCAGCTCTTTCTCATTTCTCCACTCCGGTCTATATATTGCGTCCCTCAGGCTGCCTTTGGCGCTATGTTCAGGTATTCAGCACTTACCTGCTCCAGGTTCCGGGTCTGGTGACATGTCTTCTCCTGTGTGGTGCTCTGCAGAGATGCAGGCAGTGTGAGGAGATATCACTGCACTGCCGTGACTTCGGCAGTATGAGCGCACGGCGGAGAAGGGAGCCGATAAGTGCCCCACGGACCCCAGAATTGTTAGCGTGTTCAGAGCTTTATTTGTAATTGCGTCCCTCTTCCAAAAAAATGCCGGATTTGATAAAGAGTTTAAAAGAGGGAGGGAGATTTTAAAAATATTTTTTTTTTACTGGCTTGTGGAATCACCTCCTGGAAGCCACCAGGTTCTTAGTGGCAAATACGGCCCTGCCTGGTAGGCTGGGAGCCCTCATATATCATTCAACAGCTCAAACTGCTTTTCTGCTCAGCCGCCTTCAGGTAGCACAAATATCAGCTTCATAGGCTATTATTGCTAGAAAAATTAAAGGATAGTAACATAGGTAGATGCCTGGAAGTAAGTTGAGGCCTAAAGGTACCGTCAAACCAGTCGATATCACCGCCGGCTACATAGGCGACGTAGGGGCGTGGCCTATCGGCGGCCCCTGCGTCGCCTATTGTAAAGGGACGATGTCGGCGCCTCTGAGTGGTCGCCTGGTTTCAGAGCAGTGCTCTGAAAGCAGGCGACCGATCTGGGGCGATGTGTCCACATCGCCCATGTAACCGGCCGCCGGCAACCTGACAGGCGATGGGAGCCATAGGCTCGCATTGTACTGCATCGACGCTGGGGTTTTGAGACACACCAGCGGCGATGCCGCCTGTCAGATCCCGGCGCGACGCTGGAGGTGTCGCCCCATGTAAATGTGGGACGGCGACGCTGGCGGGGCGCAAAAAACGTTTGCGCCCCCATTAGTCGCTACCGACATCTCCAGTGCCGCCGACAGGTGTGACGGGGCCTTAAAGGTCTGATAGCTCTACCACTACAAGCAACAGACAACAAGGCGATCCAAATAAAAATCTACACATTTCAAAGTGTTATGGCTAGACACCACTGAAGTGGCATCAATTTTCTAGATTTTAGATTTTGTAATTGCCCACTAAGGATGCAAAGGACAAGGGCCGGGCCCAGCATTATCAGGTTTAACATTGAGTAAGAGGTGGAGGAGTGGCAGATGTAGGCATGGTGCTCAGAGAGCCCTGCTCGATTCATGCAATAGACAACAAGGAGACCTCACAGAGTGTCTCCACTTTTAAAATAATTAGTGCCAGACAAACACCACTAAAGTGACATCAATCTTCTAGATTTTGGAATGGCCCACTATGGGTGTAAGGGACAAGGCCTCGGCCCAAAATTTCCAGGTTCAACATTGAGCAAGAGGTGGAGGAGTGACAGGTTAGGCATGGTGCTCAGAGAGCCCTTCTCAATTTATGTAACACTTAAGGAGACCTCAAGGAGAATCTCCACTTTTCAAAAAAATGATGGCCAGACACCACCAAAGTGGCATCAATTTTCTAAATTAGAGTCCATATTCATTTCCCTGATCCCGGTCAACTATACATGCTTTCTGGCTGTTTTCCTTACTTTACACTTTCCTTGATTAATCTTCTACTTAAGCATGCTAGCTCCTCCATTCAGTGTCAATCGTACACTTGCTGCTGCCTGTGATAGTCTGATCCCTCTGTGCCTGATTTTATTCCTTTACCTGGACTTTGACCATTTGCCTGTGACCTGACTACTCTTTTGCCTGTTCCCTGTAAACTGTTTCTCTCTGGTTTTCCTGACTCTGGCTTGTGAATTGAACTTAGTCTCTTATTACCCCTTGCTGTTACTGTGCCATTTCCTGGACCTGAACTTGGATCATTTGACCTCCCTTTACTTATCCAGTAAGTAGTATTATTATTATAATTACTATCTGAAATTGCTTTCTTTCTCTTCACCTCTGGGTTCAGTTATCACTGTAGTGACTCTCGTCGCAGTCCGGATGATGTAGTGCAGCTTGAATCCTTGGACAATAGAAACGGGAGGAGTACTGAAGACAATATATGGATGGAAAGGATGATGGATGTTTTAAAAAAATTATAGAGAAATGTAAAATGTCCTGAAAAAGAAAAAAGGCCCAAAATAAGAAAATTTGACTAAAAGAATCTAAGTAAAGGGACGATGACCAAGTCACTATAGAAATGGTTCAAATGTCAAACTCACAATATGGTCTTTTGTGGCCATTGTATTCAATGTCATGATACTTTGTTTCCAAGTGTACCAGGAGCTTTTTGAGGCTACCACCTCTAATGCCACAATGCACCATATCAATCCCCAGGACTCTCAGGGAGGATGGATTGAAACCATGGTATTTCTTAAAGTGTCTTGTAGCCCTTCGGCCAGCGGGACCCATCTCCAGGGTGCAGGGAGATCGGGTCCCAGCTGGTCACCAGCATTCTCCTGTGTCCCGCTGTCATATGTACCAGGTACGCGTTCTCACGATGTCCTCTCCAGCTGCTGCTGCTCTCCGGCATCTCCCCCCCACCTCCTCACTTCCTGTTCCTGGTTGCAAAGAGAATGAGCATAGGGCACGCGCGCACCACTGTCAGAAGATTTAAAGGGCCAGTACATCATTTTCTAAAATTACCTCACAGCCAATTGCTGGGAGGCAGGTTCATACTTAAGGCTTAGAGAGATGCCTAGGCAACTTCATTCTATGCTTAGTAGCCAGTTCAGGTCCCTAAGCTCTGCTTGCATCTTGCTTGTAATTCCTGACGTTCTAACATGCCTTGTCTGTCTTGCTTTCAGTTCTGGACCCTCCGCCTGCCTTACCCTACTGCAGATCTATACAGAACCCGTTGATCTCCAGAAACACCAAACCCTTTTCGCTTTCGCTCTCCTCCTGGTTTCTTGGTTTCTGTGTTCCGCCCCCTCTGGTATCACTGTCCCTGTAGGCCGGACCCTCTGGTTGCTGGTTCATTGGATCCTCCTTGGCTGTACCAGGACAATCCCTGTATTGGGGTCCGCTCCTTGGTGCTCCCCTGGGGGAACCCTGGTGCTCTGGCCCTGAGGACTTCCATTTGGGGTTTTTCTCCTGTATTATTATTTAATGAACTCTGTTCTTTCATTTGACATCCTGGTCCAGCTTTTTTTCCGGCATCAGCTTCCACGGTATTCCATGGTCAAGTGGGTTCACTACTTAGTTCCACCTGTGGGGGTGTGACATGTCTAAGTATTGTTTTTAATATGGTGTCGATTCGTCAACAATTTCGCTGGCTTCAATAATCTCATGGACGCGTTCCCTCACTCTCTTAGTTCCTTTGGAACAGAAAACAGGCACAAACGGCAAAGTATACCATATGTGTGGAACCGCATGATATGTGGTGCCTGATCTTAAATTCACAGGACCCATCTGAAGAGTGAAAGTGAGTTGACCACTGGACGTTGGAGCAAGCGACATAGTGGTCACATGGAAAGCAACCCAAAAACAGTCCCAGATAGCCAAAGGGATTTGGAATATATGGTTTGTAGTGGCTATTTACCAGAATATTCCCTATGCTCCTGGCATGTCTTGAAGTCATAAGTGTTACCTCCGAAATACATTTTTTCAGAGTAGGATAGACAAAAGTACAGTCCAGTATCTCTGAAAAATTGAGCGCATAGTATTCCACTCAAAGTTATAGATTCCCATGAAACATACCGCTGGATCAGTGTCAGTCTTATTAGGGACGTATTTACATACACAATCCCTTGGTGTATGACCTGCCCTCCGATAACCAGGTCCAATACATTGATTAGAATAACCGTAGTCCCGGAATGTTTTAAATCGGCTGACTGATGTTGGAATCTCTTATCTGAGGAGCATATCCTCATCTTTAGGAACTGGCCTGTGGAGCTATCCTGAATCGTGGTGGGATTGTGGTCAAAAGAGGCATGTAATAAAGAGTTCACAGAGGTGGACTTCATATGGACATCAGTCTGTATGAAACCATGTGTTTCAGCTTCCATAGTGATGTCCCAGAAGTCAATCCTCCTAGAACTATACTTGAAAGTCAACTTGATATTGAGGTTATTCCAGTTAAATGCACTCATGCAACTCCACTAATCTATGCCAGATGAAAAGAACATCATCTATATAACGCATCAAGTACTGCACATGAGCGCCACCTACAACGCCCCCGTCGCCAAAAATTTTTATCTCCCAGTATCCAAGGAAGAGATTGGTGTACGAAAACTTGCAGTCCGCGCCCATCGCAGAGCTGCGCTCCTGCAAATAGAAGATATCTTTGAAAATTACAAACACTATAGAACAGGACAAAAAGGAGTAGCTCAAGAATCAAATCACTCATCCCCACCACCAGTCCCGAGGAAGTAGTGAACCGCTTCTATACCTAGGATACATGGTAAATGCATGTATAGAGAGACTCAACATCAGCCAAAATGATAAGCATGTCAAATTACACAAAGATGCCGTCAACCCGCTTTGGGACGTCGATCGTGTCTTTGACATATGTTGGAAGGGTCTCTGCCAAGAGTTTGATATGAAAGTTAATAAATTGACAGATCGGTTCACAGAGACCCCTAATGCCAGGCACGATCGGGCGTCCGGCGGATTAAGGGCATCTTTTTGGATCTTCAGGAGTATATAGAGAGTGGGTATTCGAGGGCAGGACACCAAGAGACTGTCCAACATTTTTTTTTCCACAGCGGAATTGCAATAAAATCCAATATGCGACATTTATCTGCATAATGTCTACACCTTACTCAAGTCTGTGGGGAAAATCTGCAAAAAAAACACGCAGAATTTCTGTAATAGAAAATCTTGTGGTGCGGATTCAAAATGGCCCCAAAGGGAACTGAGCGTTAGACGCCGATTTACTAGTAAGAATTGAGGTGTCAGGAGTCTATGATGAATATCTGGAAGTCACAGCATCTACGGTATATGATTGTTAGTACAGTATAATGTCTCAGGACTTTACTAATACATTTTTATAAACTCTTTAATATGGGCTGTGATGGTGGATATTATTTGGATTATGTGGTAACTGCATTTTACAGGTGGTTTGTTCTTGCAATACTGTGTATTCCTCCCTTCCCCCACTTCCTGTGGGCTCATTACAATCAGAGGGTTGAACAATTGAATTTCTGCCCCTGCCTGTATATGTTTGTACTATCCCGTATGGACAGTCTCAATAGAACTGGTTTGATGATTGGGAGGTTGTTGGGGGGAGGAGAAAAAGTAAGATATAAGTCTTTCTGTGGAAGGACAGTTTTTAGTCAGTCTGTGTGTGTGCGACACTGAGTTCAGACCAGCTCCACAAGGGATTCATAGAAACCTGGATTACATGGATATACAATATATTGATGGATTGTTCTTTATGGAATTTTATGTTTTTCAAGCAATAAGGGTTCTTGGGTTGATCACGCATCTCTTGCTCTGTTCATTGTGGGATACCGGAGTAGGACCACGTGACAACTGGTGGCAGCAGTGGGATCAACAGAGCGCAGCCCAATGGAAAACCATCCACAGAGTGAATACAGACACTGGACTGTATCCAGTCTACAGGAGAGAGCCAGAGACCTGGGCCTGAACTACCAAGGACTGACTAAAGAGGCTTTAATTGATCTACTGGTGGATGGTGGCACATCCACCTCCTCCCAGATGCCTAACAGACAAGTGCTGGAGACGGGCACCCCAACCCCAAAAAGCCAGTGGTTCGTGTGGTACAAAGACGACATGGCGGTTCTGGGCCCAGATGTCTCTCAGCAGTATAAGGACGAGGCTGTTCGCCAAGCACAGCAGAGACAAGAAGCAGTGGAGCTTGAACGAGGGGAGTAATGCGATTTGGAGTGTAAACCCAATGATCCGGGAGCCTGCACAGATCACCAGGAAAGACTTCAAGCCATTTGATGAGACTTCCGAAGATGTGGAAGGATTCTTCAAGGGCCTTGAGCAGCAGTATGCCGTGATGGAGGTGCCCCACTCTGGATGGATGCGTTAGTGGGACTCCTGAACGGAAGCGTGGTAGAGGCTTATCGAACTCTTGACTCACAGTGGAACCAGGATTATAACTTTCTAAAACGGACTATTTTGGTTTACCATGCTATCACCCCAGACTCGTATAGAGCCCAGTTCTGCGACCTCCCATGTACCATGGGGGGATCGTTTAGTATGTATGCTCATAAGATGTCCCAGGCATATCGGAGATGGCTGGAAACGGAAAACGCCTTGACTATGGAAGATGTTGTGCAGGTATTTCTTATAGAACAATTTCTTGCCAAGTGCCCCTCAGAAATACGAGAATGGGTCCGGGAACGCATGCCACCCACATTGGATAGAGCTGCAGCCCTCGCTGATGAGGCCCTTACTATCCGAAGGCAGTGGAGGCTACTGGATGATAAATCTCAGCCTGCCCCTGCGCCCTGGCCCCCTCCAGTTATATCTTCCCCTCACCCATCCGCAGCCCGATGACAACCCCACCTCAAAATCTTGGGCCCCCAACAGTTCTGACACCGACCAGGGGGATTTACAGAGAGGAGATGTTATGGGTGCAAGAAATCTGGGCACCTGCAAGCGTGTTGTCCCTCAAGGACTTGGAGGGAGCCCCATGTACCCACACCTCGTCTGGTGAATCTTGTGCACTATAAACCACAGCCTGCCCCCGCGCACCGGCCCCCTCACCCAGTCGCAGGTTGATGACCATTACAATCCCGAGCCTCAGCATTTTCAACCACAACCTTGGGGAATCACGGAGAGGAAACGTAATGAGTGTGTGCAACCTGGCCACCTGCAATCTGATTGTACCTCAAGGAATTGGGAGGAGCCAAGCACACCACCACCTAGTTTGGTGCAGCATGAGCACTGCATCCCACCTGAGGAGTTACCACCACCCGACCAGAGTGGGCCGCTGACCACTGCACCACAGATACCCCTTATGCAGTGTATGGCCTCCGGCCTTTGTCCCCAAGCTGCCAAGAGCAACGTCACCGACATCTGCAGGTTGGCTCAACTGATAGATGCAATGTGTCGGGATTTAGAGACACAGGGGCTTTCTTGACTATTGCTGACCCGCGTGTGCTTCGACAAGAGGCAATTCACCCAGGCCCCGGGTTCCCCATTGTCCTGGCGGGGGGTACTCGCAAATACATACCGCAACCTTGGGTGCATTTGAATTATGGTTATGGGGAAAAAAATGTGCTGCATTGGAGTTATGGAAGGACTTCTCGCAGATATCGACCTTGGGGAGTTACAGTGCCATTTTTTGGGAGTCGTCACCCAACAAGAAGAACAATAGACTCCTTCAGGCCGACCTACCCTGCCATTATGCAAGGGCTTATTGACAATTATGCAATGTGGACTAAAGTGAGATGGCCAAAGGTCTGTGGAGACCTCTTGTTGTGATGGTGGATATTGTTTGGATTATGTTGTAACTGCATTTTACAGGTGCTTTGTTCTTGTAATACTGTGTATCCTCCCCTTCCCCCTTCCTGTGTGCTCATTACAATCCAGAGGGTTGAACAAATGAATTCCTGCCTGTAAATGTTTGTACTACCCCCATGGACAGTCTGGGAAAAAGTAAGATGTGAGTCTTTCTGTTAAAGGACAGTTTGCAGTCAGTCTGTGTATGTGCGACACTGAGTTCAGACCAGCTCCACAAGCGATTTAGAGAAACCTGGATTATATGGACATACAATATATTGATGGATTACTTTTATGGATTTTTATGTTTTTCAAGCACTAAGGGTTCTTGGGCTGATCACGCATCTCTCGCTCTGTTGATTGTGGGATACGGAGTAGGACCCCGTGACCTGTATTAAAAATGCAAAAAATGTGAAACTGAAAACAAAAAGTGGAGAAAGTTCCCATAGTAGCCAATCAGCTCGACTATGAGATGTCACAGGATCACTGAGGAATGAGAGGAAGGATCTGATTGGTCATTATGGGAAACCACTCCCCTTTTCCTTTGCCCCAGTTTTTATAAATATCCCCCTGGATTTACATCCCTTTGTGTCTAAGGCGGCGTTCACACATTGTGTTATTGCCATAGCTGTAACCTGTGATCACAACCTTAAATTTAGACATCACCTAGCCAGGCCGACTTACCAAAGAAAAGAGAGATGTTTGTTAAATAATATAACATTTCTTTATTGAAAGTGTAACAAATATCATGAACCAAAAGTCTGCTGTGATTACATGTCGGAATAAAAGTAAATGTCCCCAATCAGTGTCCCCCCGAGCGGATCATGTGTGATACTTTACACTGCAGCACGATCTATCCTGGGGCGTTCTCTACAGACAAGAAAGAACTGGGAGAGTTTACCAAGGTGACAATGATAGGAGAAGGGAGGAACAGGGGAGAAAACTGGATACAAACTTCATATCAAAAGAAATAAATGCTCAGGCCTCATCCAGAGGACATTTACTGTGGCCTCATTCTATCATCTGTATTACAACCTGAAGTGACTTCATAGATTCATATAGAGATTATAAGACCCCGATCATTATTCTATGGTGATGAAAGTCTGCTGTTCCCCAATATCTTCATATAACCATCGTGTACAGATAACACAGCATGAAGGGGCTCGGTGAAGGCGGCAGTGAAGGTGTGGATATGTCTGATGGGCCCACACAGCTCATAAAAGGACAGCTGCCCGGCCCCATAATCCAGATATATCCGGAATCTATTACTGGAGATCGGGTGAGGTAACCGGAAATCTTCACTGTCATGTATCACCGAATGCTCATCATCATCTACCAGTAGCTCTAAAACCCAGGACTTGTTGTTATATCCAATATTTGACTGATCTCCCCTCCTGTCTATACTGAGATAACACACCCCCACAGTCCAACTCAATGATCTACTGATCTGCACATCCCAGTAATGTCGTCCTGAGGTAAATCCCCTCCTGCTCATCACCTGATAGAGCTCAAATCTTTCTGCTGTTTCTGGACGATTCTGTCTTATTCCTGTCCAGGTCGCAGTTTTCAGGTCGTCTGATATAAGGAGATTATTAGCAGCTGTGTTTACATCCAGTAATATGTCTGCAGGACCCTCCCATAGAAGATCACATTTACACCTCTTATTATATCAGATAATGTGTGTGATATGTGTGAGATCATCTCCGCAACCCTATCACCTCCATCATGTCCTCTTGTGTCCTCATCATCTCCACCATGTCCTCCTGTGTCCTGATCACCTCCATCATTTCCCCCTGTGGCCTCATCACCTCCATCATGTCCTCCTGTGTCCTCATCACCTCCATCATGTCCTCTTGTGTCCTCATCACCTCCAACATGTCCTCCTGTGTCCTCATCACCTCCATCATGTCCTCCTGTGTCCTGATCACCTTCCTCCTCCTCAGGATCACACAAGTCACCGGTGTCTGGTTCCTGTAAGACAGTCAGTGGATCAGTCATGTTACACAGCTCCTCAATGTGCCTCATCCTCCTGGACAGCTCGTCCTTCTTTATTTCCAGGTTCTGTATCACATGTGACAGTGACATCTTCTCTTCACGCCTGGAGATCTCACTCAGGATCTTCTTCTCCAGATCGTCCACCCGTCTCCTGATGTTTATAAACAGCGCAGTGACTCTCTCAGCTTCTGCAGCTATTTTATCTTGAGCTTTTCTCCTGAGATCCTCCAGACTCCGGACTTTTTCCTCTGTCTTCTGTCTTTTTTCTGATCAGATTGTCCTGGACATTTCTCAGGTGTTTCCTCTTCTTCTTCTCAGAGGCCTCATCCAGTGTCTCCACCCGGTGTCCCCGATGTTCTCCGGTCAGGGTGCAGGACACACAGATACAAGCTCCGTCCTCCGTGCAGTAATACTTCAGCACCTCTTTATGGACAGAACATTTCCGTTTCTCCAGAGAAGTGCTGGGATCTGGTATGACGTGTTCTTCTTCCTTAATGTGATCTTTTAGGTGATTATGACACATAGAAGCCTCACACTCCAGACAGAATATCACAGCCCGTACAGGAGAGTCCACACAGTAAGTGCAGAGGATTGAGGGATCATTCCCAGGTGTAGACCGGATATTCTCCATTACTTTACACAGAGTTATGTTCCTCTTCAGTGTCGGCCGCTCCTGAAATTATTCTCTACATTCAGGACAGGAATAATCTCCAGACCGGTCCTGTGTATTCAGCATCTGATCCATACAGCCCCGGCAGAAGTTGTGTCCACATCTCATGGTTACAGGATCTGTATACAGGCTCAGACAGACGGCACAGTCCAGCAACTTTACAAGACCTGCAGACGCCATCGCTGAAAGCAGAAGGAAGAAATAAAAGGACAAATGTGTTAGGATCAGAGAACAGTCGGGGAGATCTCAGGTTAAGACACAAAGACGAGGCTGAGCTTCAGAAAGGTGTTTGCTATAAGTCACATAAAAAAGACGCAGCAGAAATCTACTACTCAGTAACACGGCAATTTCTGATATGTGAAAAAACAGAATGATCCTCATCAGTGATCTAGATCAGATCGTCATCAGTGATTGGTCAGTTTTACCATTAGTGTTTTCTCATTACATTGTTTAAAAACCAGACATCATATAGGAGTGTATTCTGTGTGTGAGCAACATGGATGTGTGAATGAGGCCCAAGGCTATGTTCACATGAGCTGATTTTCTGTACTTTAACACAATGTACCGAACAAGGACAACATGCGAAATTACCCCCATTCCACCCCACATCTCCTCTGGCTCACTCTCCATATTTGACCCGGTCACAGAAGAAGAAGTCTCCAGGCTCCACTTTTCCTCTCGTCCCACTACATGCACCACTGACCCCATTCCCTCTCACCCACTCCAGTCTCTCTCTCCGATGGTCACCGCTCACCTAACCAATATCTTCAATCTTTCTCTTTCTTCTGGCATCTTCCCCTCCTCCTTTAGACACTCGATCATTACTCCATTATTAAAGAAATCTTCTCTAGACCCTTCCTGCACAAATAACTACAGACCTGTCTCCAATCTCCCTTCTTCATCTCTAAACTCTAGAAGTGCCTAGTCTAATCTCGCCTTACCTGTTACCTCTCCACTCACTCTGTTCTAGATCCATTACAATGTGGTTTCCGCCCCCTTCACTTTACAGAAACTGCCCTCACCAAAGTGACCAATGACCTTCTGACAGCAAAACGTAATGGTGAACACTCTCTACTTATTCTTCTTGACCTTTCTGCAGCCTTTGACACTGCTAACCACCATCTCCTACTCTCTATGCTGAACTCCATCGGCATAAAGGACACTGCTCTCTCCTGGTTCTCTTCCTATCTCTCTGACCGCTCTTCCAGTGTATCATTTGCTGGCTCCACTTCATCCCCTCTTCCTCTCACTATTGGAGTCACTCAGGGTTGGGTCCTTGGACCTCTTCTTTCTACACGGCCCCTATTGGACAGACCATCAACAGATTCGGCTTTCAGTACCATCTTAATGTTGATATGCTGATGACACAAAACTATACACTTCATCCCCTGACCTTACTTCTGCTGTAATAAAGAACACCAATGACTGTCTAACCGCAGTTTCCAATATCATGTCCGCTCTCTATCTGAAACTCAACCTTTCCAAAACTGAACCTCTGCTGCCCCCGCCCTTCACTAACCTCCCTAAATCTGACATCTCTCTCAGTGTGCGGCACCACGATAACGCTTAGTCAGCAGGCTCGCTGTCTGGGTGTTATGTCTGACTCTTATCTTTCCTTCACCCCATACATACAATCTCTCACCCGCTCTTGCCGCTTGCACCAGAACACCTCTAGAAGCCACCCGTTTCTTACCATGGAAACAACAAAAACGCTTACCGTGGCCGTAATTCACTCTCGCCTTGACTATTGTAATTCTCTATTAATTGGCCTCCCCCTCACTAGGCTTTCCCCTCTCCAGTCCATCCTTAATGCAGCAGCCATCTAGCTAACCATTACTCAGACGCTTCTGCTCTTTGCCAATCATTGCACTGGTTGCCCATACATTACACAATAGGATTTTATTCAAACTGCTTTTTCTCACTCACAAAGCTGTTCATGGTGCAGCAACCCCCTACCTCTCCTCGCTCATCTCTGTCTATTACTCCACCCGTTCTCTTCGCTCTGGAAGTGACTTTAGACTCACTTCTGTATTAATCCGAACCTCTCACTCCCGGCTCCAAGACTTCCCCCGAGCTGCACTCGGGGAATACTCTACCCCATAAAATTAGGTCTACCAAAATGTACATAGTTTCAGGCACCCTAAAAACACATCTTGATCCCTAGTCAAAGTCACTTAGACATAGTCTATCTGCTCCACCAGTCTGAAATACACTACAAATAATGGTTGGTGGCCACTTATGCTGCTCCTATGTATTCCCCATTTCCTCAAGTTGACTATACCATCATTGTAAAAAAGCTCCTGTACTTTGTGTCACCCTCACCTCATGGTTGGATTGTAAGCTCTTATGAGCAGGGCTGTCACTATTTTGTTTTAATTATTGTATTTTCTAATAACTGTTACTTATGATTGTTTGTATATGAAACTTTGAATTGTGAAGCGCTGTGGAATATGTTGGTGCTATATAAAGATTATTATTAATAGCAGAGCATCCCCGGTGTGCAGTGTGTGTCTCCCTAATAGCAGAGCCTCCCCGGTGTGCAGTGTGTGTGTCCCTAATAGCAGAGCCTACCTGGTGTACAGTGTGCGTGTCCCTAATAGCAGAGCCTCCCCGGTGTGCAGTGTGCGTGTCCCTAATAGCAGAGCCTCCCCGGTGTGCAGTGTGTGTGTCCCTAATAGCAGAGCCTCCCCGGTGTGCATTGTGTGTGTCTCTAATAGCAGAGCCTCCCCGGTGTGCAGTGTGTGTGTCTCCCTAATAGCAGAGCCTCCCCGGTGTGCAGTGTGCGTGTCCCTAATAGCAGAGCCTCCCCGGTGTGCAGTGTGCGTGTCCCTAATAGCAGAGCCTCCCCAGTGTGCAGTGTGCGTGTCCCTAATAGCGGAGCCTCCCCAGTGTGCAGTGTGTGTGTCCCTAATAGCAGAGCCTCCCCGGTGTGCATTGTGTGTGTCTCTAATAGCAGAGCCTCCCCGGTGTGCAGTGTGTGTGTCCTTAATAGCAGAGCCTCCCCGGTGTGCAGTGTGTGTCTCCCTAATAGCAGAGCCTACCTGGTGTGCAGTGTGTGTCCCAAATAGCAGAGCCTCCCCGGTGTGCAGTGTGTGTGTCCCTAATAGCAGAGCCTCCCCGGTGTGCAGTGTGTGTGTCCCTAATAGCAGAGCCTCCCCGGTGTGCAGTGTGTGTGTCCCTAATAGCAGAGCCTCCCCGGTGTGCAGTGTGTGTGTCCCTAATAGCAGAGCCTCCCTGGTGTGCAGTGTGTGTGTCCCTAATAGCAGAGCCTACCTGGTGTGCAGTGTGTGTGTCCCTAATAGCAGAGCCTACCTGGTGTGCAATGTGTGTCCCTAATAGCAGAGCCTACCTGGTGCGCAGTGTGTGTCCCTAATAGCAGAGCCTCCCTGATGTGCAGTGTGTATGTGTCCCTAATAGCAGAGCCTACCTGGTGTGCAGTGTGTGTGTCCCTAATAGCAAAGCCTACCTGGTGTGCAGTGTGTGTGTCCCTAATAGCAGAGCCTACCTGGTGTGCAGTGTGTGTCCTAATAGCAGAGCCTACCTGGTGTGCAGTGTGTGTGTCCCTAATAGCAGAGCCTACCTGGTGTGCAGTGTGTGTGTCCTAATAGCAGAGCCTCCCTGGTGTGCAGTGTGTGTCCTAATAGCAGAGCCTCCATGGTGTGCAGTGTGTGTGTCCCTAATAGCAGAGCCTCCCTGGTGTGCAGTGGGTGTGTCCTAATAGCAGAGCCTCCCTGGTGTGCAGTGTGTGTGTCCCTAATAGCAGAGCCTACCTGGTGTGCAGTGTGTGTGTCCCTAATAGCAGAGCCTACCTGGTGTGCAGTGTGTATGTCCTAATAGCAGAGCCTACCTGGTGTGCAGTGTGTGTCCTAATAGCAGAGCCTACCTGGTGTGCAGTGTGTGTGGTCCTAATAGAAGAGCCTACCTGGTGTGCAGTGTGTGTGTCCTAATAGCAGAGCCTCCCTGGTGTGCAATGTGTGTCCCTAATAGCAGAGCCTACCTGGTGTGCAGTGTGTGTGTCCTAATAGCAGAGCCTCCCTGGTGTGCAGTGTGTGTCCCTAATAGCAGAGCCTACCTGGTGTGTAGTGTGTGTCCCCAATAGCAGAGCCTACCTGGTGTGCAGTGTGTGTCCCTAATAGCAGAGCCTACCTGGTGTGCAGTGTGTGTCCTAATAGCAGAGCCTACCTGGTGTGCAGAGTGCGTGTCCTAATAGCAGAGCCTACCTGATGTGCAGTGTGCGTGTCCCTAATAGCAGAGCCTACCTGGTGTGCAGTGTGTGTGTCCCTAATAGCAGAGCCTACCTGGTGTGCAGTGTGTGTGTCCCTAATAGCAGAGCCTACCTGGTGTGCAGTGTGTGTGTCCCTAATAGCAGAGCCTACCTGGTGTGCAGTGTGTGTCCCTAATAGCAGAGCCTACCTGGTGTGCAGTGTGTGTGTCCCTAATAGCAGAGCCTCCCTGGTGTGCAGTATGTGTGTCCTAATAGCAGAGCCTACCTGGTGTACAGTGTGTGCCCCTAATAGCAGAGCCTCCTGGTGTGCAGTGTGTGTGCCCTAATAGCAGAGCCTCCCTGGTGTGCAGTGTGTGTGTCCCTAATAGCAGAGCCTCCCTGGTGTGCAGTGTGTGTGTGTCCCTAATAGCAGAGCCTCCCTGGTGTGCAGTGTGTGTGTCCCTAATAGCAGAGCCTACCTGGTGTGCAGTGTGTGTCCCTAATAGCAGAGCCTACCTGGTGTGCAGTGTGTGTCCCTAATAGCAGAGCCTACCTGGTGTGCAGTGTGTGTCCCTAATAGCAGAGCCTCCCTGGTGTGCAGTGTGTGTGTCCCTAATAGCAGAGCCTCCCTGGTGTGCAGTGTGTGTGTCCTAATAGCAGAGCCTACCTGGTGTGCAGTGTGCGTCCCTAATAGCAGAGCCTACCTGGTGTGCAGTGTGTGTGTGTCCTAATAGCAGAGCCTACCTGGTGTGCAGTGTGTGTGTGTGTCCTAATAGCAGAGCCTACCTGGTGTGCAGTGTGTGTGTCCCTAATAGCAGAGCCTACCTGGTGTGCAGTGTGTGTCCCTAATAGCAGAGCCTACCTGGTGTGCAGTGTGTGTGTCCCTAATAGCAGAGCCTACCTGGTGTGCAGTGTGTGTGTCCTAATAGCAGAGCCTCCCTGGTGTGCAGTGTGTGTCCTAATAGCAGAGCCTACCTGGTGTGTAGTGTGTGTCCCTAATAGCAGAGCCTACCTGGTGTGTAGTGTGTGTCCCTAATAGCAGAGCCTACCTGGTGTGCAGTGTGTGTCCCTAATAGCAGAGCCTCCCTGGTGTGCAGTGTGTGTGTCCTAATAGCAGAGCCTACCTGGTGTGCAGTGTGTGTCCCTAATAGCAGAGCCTACCTGGTGTGCAGTGTGTGGTGTGTCCTAATAGCAGAGCCTACCTGGTGTGCAGTGTGTGTGTGTGTCCTAATAGCAGAGCCTACCTGGTGTGCAGTGTGTGTGTCCCTAATAGCAGAGCCTACCTGGTGTGCAGTGTGTGTCCCTAATAGCAGAGCCTACCTGGTGTGCAGTGTGTGTGTCCCTAATAGCAGAGCCTACCTGGTGTGCAGTGTGTGTGTCCTAATAGCAGAGCCTCCCTGGTGTGCAGTGTGTGTCCTAATAGCAGAGCCTACCTGGTGTGTAGTGTGTGTCCCTAATAGCAGAGCCTACCTGGTGTGTAGTGTGTGTCCCTAATAGCAGAGCCTACCTGGTGTGCAGTGTGTGTCCCTAATAGCAGAGCCTACCTGGTGTGCAGTGTGTGTCCCTAATAGCAGAGCCTACCTGGTGTGCAGTGTGTGTCCCTAATAGCAGAGCCTCCCTGGTGTGCAGTGTGTGTGTCCTATTAGCAGAGCCTACCTGGTGTGCAGTGTGTGTCCCTAATAGCAGAGCCTACCTGGTGTGCAGTGTGTGTGTGTCCTAATAGCAGAGCCTACCTGGTGTGCAGTGTGTGTGTCCTAATAGCAGAGCCTACCTGGTGTGCAGTGTGTGTGTGTGTGTGTCTAATAGCAGAGCCTCCTGGTGTGCAGGGTGTGTGTCCCTAATAGCAGAGCCTACCTGGTGTGCAGTGTGTGTCCCTAATAGCAGAGCCTCCCTGGTGTGCAGTGTGTGTGTCCCTAATAGCAGAGCCTACCTGGTGTGCAGTGTGTGTGTGTCCCTAATAGCAGAGCCTACCTGGTGTGCAATGTGTGTCCCTAATAGCAGAGCCTACCTGGTGCGCAGTGTGTGTCCCTAATAGCAGAGCCTACCTGGTGTGCAGTGTGTGTGTCCTAATAGCAGAGCCTTCCTGGTGTGCAGTGTTTGTGTCCCTAATAGCAGAGCCTCCTTGGTGTGCAGTGTGTGTCCCTAATAGCAGAGCCTACCTGGTGTGCAGTGTGTGTCCCTAATAGCAGAGCCTACCTGGTGTGCAGTGTGTGTGTGTCCTAATAGCAGAGCCTACCTGGTGTGCACTGTGTGTGTGTCCTAATAGCAGTGCCTACCTGGTGTGCAGTGTGTGTGTCCCTAATAGCAGAGCCTACCTGGTGTGCAGTGTGTGTCCCTAATAACAGAGCCTACCTGGTGTGCAGTGTGTGTGTCCCTAATAGCAGAGCCGACCTGGTGTGCAGTGTGTGTGTCCTAATAGCAGAGCCTCCTGGTGTGCAGTGTGTGTCCTAATAGTAGAGCCTACCTGGTGTGTAGTGTGTGTCCCTAATAGCAGAGCCTACCTGGTGTGTAGTGTGTGTCCCTAATAGCAGAGCCTACCTGGTGTGCAGTGTGTGTCCCTAATAGCAGAGCCTCCCTGGTGTGCAGTGTGTGTGTCCTAATAGCAGAGCCTACCTGGTGTGCAGTGTGTGTCCCTAATAGCAGAGCCTACCTGGTGTGCAGTGTGTGTGTGTCCTAATAGCAGAGCCTACCTGGTGTGCAGTGTGTGTGTCCTAATAGCAGAGCCTACCTGGTGTGCAGTGTGTGTGTGTGTGTCTTAATAGCAGAGCCTCCCTGGTGTGCAGTGTGTGTGTCCCTAATAGCAGATCCTACCTGGTGTGCAGTGCGTGTCCCTAATAGCAGAGCCTACCTGGTGTGCAGTGTGTGTGTCCCTAATAGCAGAGCCTACCTGGTGTGCAATGTGTGTCCCTAATAGCAGAGCCTACCTGGTGCGCAGTGTGTGTCCCTAATAGCAGAGCCTACCTGGTGTGCAGTGTGTGTGTCCTAATAGCAGAGCCTTCCTGGTGTGCAGTGTTTGTGTCCCTAATAGCAGAGCCTCCCTGGTATGCAGTGTGTGTCCCTAATAGCAGAGCCTACCTGGTGTGCAGTGTGTGTCCCTAATAGCAGAGCCTACCTGGTGTGCAGTGTGTGTCCCTAATAGCAGAGCCTCCCTGGTGTGCAGTGTGTGTGTCCTAATAGCAGAGCCTACCTGGTGCGCAGTGTGTGCATCCTAATAGCAGAGCCTACCTGGTGTGCAGTGTGTGTGTCCTAATAGCAGAGCCTCCCTGGTGTGCCGTGTGTGTGGTCCTAATAGCAGAGCCACCCTGGTGTGCACTGTGTTGTGTCCCTAATAGCAGAGCCTACCTGGTGTGCAGTGTGTGTGTCCTAATAGCAGAGCCTCCCTGGTGTGCAGTGTGTGTGTCCCTAATAGCAGAGCCTCCCTGGTGTGCAGTGTGTGTGTCCCTAATAGCAGAGCCTACCTGGTGTGCAGTGTGTGTGTCCCTAATAGCAGAGCCTCCCTGGTGTGCAGTGTGTGTGTCCCTAATAGCAGAGCCTCCCTGGTGTGCAGTGTGTGTGTCCCTAATAGCAGAGCCTCCCTGGTGTGCAGTGTGTGTGTCCCTAATAGCAGAGCCTACCTGGTGTGCAGTGTGTGTCCCTAATAGCAGAGCCTACCTGGTGTGCAGTGTGTGTCCCTAATAGCAGAGTCTACCTGGTGTGCAGTGTGTGTCCCTAATAGCAGAGCCTCCCTGGTGTGCAGTGTGTGTGTCCTAATAGCAGAGCCTACCTGGTGTGCAGTGTGTGTCCCTAATAGCAGAGCCTACCTGGTGTGCAGTGTGTGTGTGTCCTAATAGCAGAGCCTACCAGGTGTGCAGTGTGTGTGTCCTAATAGCAGAGCCTACCTGGTGTGCAGTGTGTGTGTGTGTCCTAATAGCAGAGCCTCCTGGTGTGCAGTGTGTGTGTCCCTAATAGCAGAGCCTACCTGGTGTGCAGTTTGTGTGTCCCTAATAGCAGAGCCTACCTGGTTGCAGTGTGTGTGTCCTAATAGCAGAGCCTACCTGGTGTGCAGTGTGTGTCCATAATAGCAGAGCCTCCCTGGTGTGCAGTGTGTGTGTCCCTAATAGCAGAGCCTACCTGGTGTGCAGTGTGTGTGTGTCCTAATAGCAGAGCCTACCTGGTGTGCAGTGTGTGTGTCCCTAATAGCAGAGCCTACCTGGTGTGCAGTGTGTGTGTGTCCTAATAGCAGAGCCTACCTGGTGTGCAGTGTGTGTGTGTCCTAATAGCAGAGCCTACCTGGTGTGCAGTGTGTGTGTCCCTAATAGCAGAGCCTCCCTGGTGTGCAGTGTGTGTGTCCCTAATAGCAGAGCCTACCTGGTGTGCAGTGTGTGTGTCCCCAATAGCAGAGCCTACCTGGCGTGCAGAGTGTGGTCCTAATAGCAGAGCCTACCTGGTGTGCAGTGTGTGTGTGTCCCTAATAGCAGAGCCTACCTGGTGTGCAGTGTGTGTGTGTGTCCTAATAGCAGAGCCTACCTGGTGTGCAGTGTGTGTGTGTCCCTAATAGCAGAGCCTACCTGGTGTGCAGTGTGTGTGTCCTAATAGCAGAGCCTACCTGGTGTGCAGTGTGTGTGTGTGTCCTAATAGCAGAGCCTACCTGGTGTGCAGTGTGTGTGTCCCTAATAGCAGAGCCTACCTGGTGTGCAGTGTGTGTGTCCCTAATAGCAGAGCCTACCTGGTGTGCAGAGTGTGTGTCCTAATAGCAGAGCCTACCTGGTGTGCAGAGTGTGTGTCCTAATAGCAGTGCCTACCTGGTGTACAGTGTGTGTGTCCTGGCTCTGCACAATCCCTGCTGTAGATCACGGTGGATCTCTCAGTGCTGATCAGCTGCAGTGATCTGTGTGCACGTGTGATGACTCCAGGAGAGGAAGAGGTGGGTGGAGGGAGTGTTAGTCATCCATGTGTGAGCCGAGCTCAGCGATTGGCTGCTGGGGATGTCCATCACTGATAGGAGAGCGCTGATTGCAGGAGGATGAATGTGGGCGGAGCCATCACCGCAGCGTGAGGAATGCAGGAAGAACTGAGAGAAGAGAGGAAAAGAGCGGGAGAGGAAGGAGGAGAAGAGGCAGGAGGAGGGAGGGGCGGCTACTGAGTGTCAGTCACCTGTGGAACAGCAAACAGTGGAGTAGTGAGGTAACTAATGGAGGAAATCAGTATATAGTGGAGTAGTGAGGTAAATAATGGAGGATAATCAGTATATAGTGGAGTAGTGAGGTAACTAATGGAGGATAATCAGTATATAGTGGAGTAGTGAGGTAAATAATGGAAGATAATCAGCATATGGTGGAGTAGTGAGGTAACTAATGGAGGATAATCAGTATATAGTGGAGTAGTGAGGTAAATAATGGAGGATAATCAGCATATGGTGGAGTAGTGAGGTAAATAATGGAGGATAATCAGTATATAGTGGAGTAGTGAGGTAAATAATGGAGGATAATCAGTATATAGTGGAGTAGTGAGGTACATAATGGAGGATAATCAGTATATAGTGGAGTAGTGAGGTAAATAATGGAGGATAATCAGTATATAGTGGAGTAGTGAGGTGAATAATGGAGGATAATCAGTATATAGTGGAGTAGTGAGGTAAATAATGGAGGATAATCAGCATATAGTGGAGTAGTGAGGTAAATAATGGAGGATAATCAGTATATAGTGGAGTAGTGAGGTAAATAATGGAGGATAATCAGTATATGGTGGAGTAGTGAGGTAAATAATGGAGGATAATCAGTATACAGTGGAATAGTGAGGTAAATAATGGAGGATAATCAGTATATAGTGGAGTAGTGAGGTAAATAATGGAGGATAATCAGTATATAGTGGAGTAAAGTAGTGAGGTAAATAATGGAGGATAATCAGTATATAGTGGAGTAGTGAGGTAAATAATGGAGGATAATCAGTATATAGTGGAGTAGTGAGGTAAATAATGGGGGAAATCAGTATATAGTGGAGTAGTGAGGTATATAATGGGGAAATCAGTATATAGTGGAGTAGTGAGGTAAATAATGGAGGATAATCAGTATATAGTGGAGTAGTGAGGTAAATAATGGAAGATAAACAGTATATATTAGAGTAGTGAGGTATATAATGGAGGATAATCAGTATATAGTGGAGTAGTGAGGTATATAATGGAGGATAATCAGTATATAGTGGAGTAGTGAGGTATATAATGGAGGATAATCAGTATATAGTGGAGTAGTGAGGTAAACAATGGAGGATAATCAGTATATAGTGGAGTAGTGAGGTAAATAATGGAGAATAATCAGTATATAGTGGAGTAGTGAGGTAAATATTGGGGGAAAATCAGCATATAGTGGAGTAGTGAGGTAAATAATGGAGGATAATCAGCATATAGTGGAGTAGTGAGGTAAATAATGGAGGATAATCAGTATATAGTGGAGTAGTGAGGTAAATAATGGAAGATAATCAGTATATAGTGGAGTAGTGAGGTAAATAATGGAGGATAATCAGTATATAGTGGAGTAGTGAGGTAAATTATGGAGGATAATAAGTATATAGTGGAGTAGTGAGGTAAATAATGGAGGATAATCAGTATATAGTGGAGTAGTGAGGTAAATAATGGAGGAAATCGGCATATAGTGGAGTAGTGAGGTAAATAATGGAGGATAATCAGTATATAGTGGAGTAGTGAGGTAAATAATGGAGGAAATCAGCATATAGTGGAGTAGTGAGGTAAATAATGGAGGATAATCAGCATATAGTGGAGTAGTGAGGTAAATAATGGGGGAAAATCAGAATATAGTGGAGTAGTGAGGTAAATAATGGAGGAAATCAGCATATAGTGGAGTAGTGAGGTAAATAATGGAGGATAATCAGCATATAGTGGAGTCGTGAGGTAAATATTGGAGGATAATCAGCATATAGTGGAGTAGTGAGGTAAATAATGGAGGATAATCAGTATATAGTGCAGTAGTGAGGTAAATAATGGAGTAATATCAGTATATAGTGGAGTAGTGAGGTAAATAATGGGGTAATATCAGTGTACAGTGGAGCAGTGAGGTAAATAATGGAGGATAATCAGTATATAGTGGAGCAGTGAGGTAAATAATGGGGGTAATCAGCATATAGTGGAGTAGTGAGGTAAATAATGGGGGAAATCAGCATATAGTGGAGTAGTGAGGTAAATAATGGAGGATAATCAGCATATAGTGGAGTAGTGAGGTAAATAATGGAGGATAATCAGCATATAGTGGAGTAGTGAGGTAAATAATGGAGGATAATCAGTATATAGTGCAGTAGTGAGGTAAATAATGGAGTAATATCAGTATATAGTGGAGTAGTGAGGTAAATAATGGGGTAATATCAGTGTACAGTGGAGCAGTGAGGTAAATAATGGAGGATAATCAGTATATAGTGGAGCAGTGAGGTAAATAATGGGGGTAATCAGCATATAGTGGAGTAGTGAGGTAAATAATGGGGGAAATCAGCAGTGGAGTAGTGAGGTAAATAATGGAGGAAATCAGCAGTGGAGTTGCTGAGGTGAATGAATGAAGAAAGTTAGCTCTTCTTGATGCTGCACCCTCCTACATCTCCTCCCTCATCTCTGTCTATCACCCCACCTGTTCTCTTCACTCTGGAAGTGACTTTAGATTCACTTCTGTATTAATCTGAACCTCCCACTCCCGGCTCAAGACTTCTCCTGAGCTGCACCAATCCTCTGGAATGCTCTACCCCAAGAAATTAGGTCTATCCACAACTTACATAGCTTCAGGCGATCCCTAATACCACATATTTTTAGGGCGGCCTATCATGATCCCTAGTCAAAGTCATTTAGACATAGCCTATTCACTCCACCAGTATCAAAAGCTTTACAAATAATGGCCGGCCTGGTGACACCTCATGCTGCTCCTATCTATTCCTCATTCCCTCAAGATATCTGCACCATCATTGTAAATAAGCCCCTGTACTGTGTACCATCCCCACCTCATTGTAGATTGTAAGCTCCTATGATCAGGGCTGTCATTATTTTGCTTTAATTATATTTTCTGAGAAGGTAAAAAATGTGTGTACCGTGTTAGCCAGTAGATAGAACAATATATACTGGAATGGGGACTGAGGACTCCCAGATTGCAATATATATTTTTATATTTTCTGATAACTTATTTATGACTGTTTCACTATGACTCTGGGGTGCCACACTAGCAGAGAGCAGGGCGGGAAAAATTGTCTGAATTTGTGCTCATTTTTTAATATTTTTTTTCCCTTTTTATTAGATTTTTCAGGCCAGAAACGCTGGGATTTTGCTATTAAAAACTCAATTATATTTTATACACGCAGCTTTCACACTCTCCATAGAAGCCAATATGGAAAAACCACCAAAAAAAGTAAAGTTCCCCAGCTTTCATCACATAGAGAAAGGTTTTCATGAAAACACATCTACTTTACTGCAAGGCCACGTGCAGACAGTGAGGATTTGGTGAGGTTTTTACCTCAGAATTTGTGAGACAAAACCAGGAGTGGAACAATCAGAGGAAAAGTATAATAGAAACACGTCACCACTTCTGTATTATCACCCACTGCTGGTTTTATCTTGCAAATTCTGAGGTAAAAAAACTCTTCACACGGTGAGTATAAGACACAACTGACGTGAGAGTAAGGCCACATGCAAACACTGAGTATTTGGAGAGTTTTTTACCTCAGTAGTTATAAGACAAAACCAGGAGTGGGTGATAAATACAGAAGGGGTGATTTCTATTAGACTTTTCCTCTGATTGTTCCACTCCTGGTTTTGTCTTACAAATTCTGAGGTAAAAAACTCACCAAATCCTCCCTGTGTGCACGTGGCCTTAAGGCCGTGTTTCCATGTAGCATACATGCAGACTTTTTAGTAATTTTTCTGATGCTTTATTCTGACCAAAACATTTGCTGCGTTTAACAGTAAGTAAAGTTCATCAGACATTTTCCCCTCTATCTTGAATTCTCCATCTTGTGCAGGTCGGCCCCAAATCTTCAAAGGGTTTTCACCAGAAATCTGAGGTAAAATATTTTGATAATTCACAATTTTTTCATGTAATTCGAATTTGCCAAACAAAATCATCATCATTTGCCATTTTTAAGACAGTTTAGCCTCGCTGCACCAAAATGTGAGAAGCTGGAGCGCGCCGAGGCCATGACACCACAACTCGTCTCATTGATGATGACTAGTGATGAGTGAGTGTATTCGTTACTATTCACTATTCGCACAGATAGTATGGTATTCAGGATACTCGTTACTTGCAGGATAGTAAAGTGTTCGGGATACTCGTTACTCGCACGGATAGTAAAGTGTTCGGGATACTCGTTACTCGGCGAGTATCACTGGTGCTCTTGAGTGATGTGTCCATTCTTATCGATCTGACACAAATTGACAGCTCCTTCAGTAAACAATGGGAGCTGACACCTTAGTGAGAGCAGACTGAATGTTAGGGTCTCTCTGGGGGGCACTACAAGGTGTTTTACGCCGTAAAAATGTAAATAAGCCTCCACCCTCCCGCCCAATCCTGTAAATGCTTGTTTTATAGCCGGATGTGTGTGGGCGGAGCCTATCACTAATTGACCAACAATGGATTTGCTACTCAGATGATTGTGCGAGTGTTATAAAGTAGTCGTTATGAGTATAGCGAGTGCGAATATTACGCCACTCACTCATTACTAATGATGACCTGTGGCAGTTTTACGTCTCCAGACACACGGCGCCCCCCACTCTTAGTGAATCAGGCACCTATGATAGATCCTATGACGCTAGATGGTCAGCCAATCACAGCAATGCCACAATAAAGATGGCTATGACATTAATGTGGTTGGCAAGCAAGCCCAGCATGTTTAGTGGCTGAAAATCAGGCACCAAACATGCTGGAGGGACACTGGAGGCGAGCACACAAATACTCTGCAAGAACCGAGTAGCCCGAATACCATAATATCTGTGTGAGTCTTGAATAGTGACAAGTAGATTCACTCATCACTAATAACCAACCAAGGTAAAGCAGACATAGGTGCTGGTATTGCCAGGCTGGGAAGGTCCATGGTTATTTGGCCCTTCCCAGCCTAAAAATAACAGCCCGCAGCCATCCCAGAATTACCGCCTCAATTAGAGGTGCCATTCCTGGTGCTTTGTCCTGGCTGTTACAGCTTGCCCTGGTGTGATGACATTTGGGGTAATAGGTTAATTGGGTTGATGCCAGCTGCGAATTGTAAGCTGACATCAAGCCCATGGGTTAGTAAAGGAAAAGCACCAGTCACCCCCATTACTAACCCAGTAAGATAAAAGGAAAAAACAAATTAGACTTTGCAGTTGTGGAGTCAACAGACTATTTGTGATTATTAGGCACATGGCAGCCCCATTCTTTATGTAGTCTACACATGGCTATGTTGTTGTGGTTCCTTTTACTTCTCTATAATAATCACTCACCGGTGATGGTGGAATATTTAGGAGGGAAGAAATTTCATTAAGGACTTGTTACAACGATGAAAAATGTTCCTGTGCTGAAATAATCTTACACGGTACACAGCAGGTACACATATATAAGATTATCTCAGCACAGGAGATGTGGTATGATCAGACCATGTCCCTGTATGGTCAGACACATCCATTACACAGTACACAGCAGGGACACATATATAAGATTATCTCAGCACAGGAGATGTGGTATGATCAGACCATGTCCCTGTATGGTCAGACACATCCATTACACAGTACACAGCAGGGACACATACATAAGATTATCTCAGCATAGGAGATGTGGTATGATTAGACCATGTCTCTGTACGGTCAGACACATCCATTACACAGTACATAGCAGGGACACATATATACGATTATCTCAGCACAGGAGATGTGGTATAATCAGACCATGTCCCTGTACGGTCAGACACATCCATTGCACAGTACATAGCAGGGTCAGATATAAAAGATTATCTCAGCCAAGGAGATGTGGTATGATCTGACCATGTCCCTGTACAGTTGGACACATCCATTACACAGTACATAACAGGTACACATATATAAGATTATCTCAGCACAGGAGATGTGGTATGATCAGCCCATGTACCTGTACGGTCAGACACATCCATTACACAGCACATAGCAGGGACACATATTTAAGACTATCTTGGCACAGGAACGTTTTGTTTAATCACATCCAATTTTGGAATTTATTATTATTCCAAGATCTATCAATTCAAATTAGCTTTGTTCGTGAAAAAAACCCTTAAGGCCACAGTACACGCGGCTACATTTCTAGCTTATTCACAGGTAACTTACTGGCTGCAGTGAAATCATGGAGACATGGTTCTATCTTGTTGCTGTGTACAAATGGAATAATGTCTCCATGATTTCACTGCAGCCAGTAAGTTACCTCTGGATAAGCTAGAAATGTAGCCGCGTGTAAAGTGGCCATTAAGAATAAATACACAAGAAAGACATAAGATCTGATTCCCAATGTGACATCTCCGCTCCTCATTCACAGGACGCTCATCAGGACGCTCAGACGTTTTCTCATCAGTAGTTTTTATTAATATAAATGATAATAATCAGTCCAGGCCTTTGTGCGGCTCCACTTTGTATTACAGTCCAGTGTATTGTACTTAGTAAATCCTCCCATTATCATTCATCTTTTTATCGTTTCCTGATGGAATTGAATTTCTAAATATCTTAAACATTTCATAAGTGACATTATCTTTGCCCTTTTGGAGCTTGTACAGGAGCGGCGCCATCAAAAGCAAGAGGAAACCAGACTACAATGTCATTCTCACAAAGCTTTATATATATGGGACCTACATAATAAAATGCAGAATAAAGTGATGGAGGTTGTTCACCACTTTATCATTGATGGTAAATCCTTAGGAGAGGTCATCAGTGCGTGATTGGGGGTGAGACACCCGGCTCCTCCGCGCATCAGATGTTCGCATTTAGTCGCAGCTCCGGCAACTCTATAGTGGCCACCACACATCCGCCCCATTCACAACAGTGGGGTGTGCAGATGCAGTACCAGCCATGGCCACTATTTCATCGACGGAGCTGTAACTAAGAGGGAACAGCTGATCGGGGGGTGACGGGTGTCGCACCCCCAACAATCAGACATTGATGACCTCAGGATAGGCGTTTAATGTTAAAGTAGTGGACAATCCTCTGTAATGTCTCTATTATGACACACAGAAAGAAACAACAGCTAAAAGTAACAATGGCAGAATTTCTGCTTTTTCTAGTCTCTTCTATCTAAATAAACAATATTCTGTACAGTAAAATGGCGCCATAATAATCTATAACTTTATCTTCACTCACAAACAATTTACCCTTCAAATGTCACATCAACAGAATATAAAGTTCATGTCCTTAGGAATGTGGTGATGAAAAGATTAACATTGCTTCCTTCACCACACCGGAGAGATATTCTTTACCTCCTTCTCTGTGTAACTCCTTCATAGCTGGTGGCTCTTGTGGCGCCCCACGCAGTCAGGCGTCACAGAGGGGTATTGCACCCGTAAAATAGGTGTCATTTCCCCAGCTGCAAGTGGACCCTAGGTTGGTAGGTGGGACCCATTCCTGCACTCCCACATTAGAATAGGAGTGGGAGATTACCCAGGAGGGAGATATATTCGCCCCCACAGGGAACGAAGGAGGTGAGAAAGGAGACAGAATAGTCAGACAATGGATGTCTGAGAGAGCGGAGTAGTCGAAGGAGGAGGAGAGGAGAAAAGAGTGTGGAACGAGGCGGAGGTATACCCGGACGGCTCTACGCTGATCCGGAGGAAAGGAGAAAGAGGGTCTTCAGGAGATCCTGAAAGAGGGCGCCTGACGCGAGGAGTCCGGGCCCTAGAGAGAAAGGGGGAACCAGAGCGTGCAGCGACCATACTCAAGGGGATTCTCCAGTCCACCACGGGAACACCGGCCCGAGGATCCGGCCAAGGTCTATCTTTGCAGTCGGCAACGGGCTGCTGTGGTTTGTTTACCAGCTGCAGCACCCTGCCAGACATAGTGGTCTGCCTGCTTCCTCACCACGAGGGAGGGGACCCCCAATACTACCTACACGGAGCCATTGGGTATAGACTCACCCTAGGTGGGGAAGAAAGGACACGGGTTCGTCAACTAAAGTTTACCACGGGTTCCACCATACCACCTGGGATCCACTTGCAGCCACCCGTAGAGCTACCAGTTACTTTAACAACTGTTGCTGAACTGTGGACTCTGTATTTTGCTGCTGAACGTTTACAGTAAAGTACCCGGGAGAAAGTGACTTTGCCTGTGTGTGGTTACGTCCATCAACCTGTTCCCTTTCAGTAACGCTGCCCCGGAGGAGCAGCTCCACCTGTAGGGAGCTTTGCCAACTCAGCTGCATTACTATCGACCTCCGGAGGACTGTGGCGGCGCTGGTGACCCATCACCAGGTACTACAGGTGGTGTCACATGACAAACTTTAATCCCTTGAAAATACACCCCTTATTGAAGTGTCACCCAGGCCACCGGCTCAGGCGCTGCCACCCATGATGTCCCATTTAAAGCACCCACCGAGCCTCATACCCGAGTACCCCCCGGCCTGGGGCTCGACACTCTATTGTATATGACCCAGATGGCAGCACACTGACAGCATTATGGCTGTCACTTCTCTCCCTCTCTCTGTTCTTCATCTCACCACTAGAAATGGTGGCAAGAACGGATAGAGGAAGGCTGTAAATGGCGGATCAGACTGTGGAGAGGAGATAAGCAGCCATGTTTTCAGGGAGTGCAGATCAAACTGGTTTTACTGCTTTAAAATATAATAAGGACAAAGGATGGAGAGACTGATCCGGACGATTCAGACTGTGTCAGTGAACAGAGAGAGGAGACAAGACAAACTGTATGAGGAGGAGAGGAGAATCGCACCACTCACCATCAGAGTCTGTCATCCCGGGGAGAAGAATAAACTCCCTACATAACTCCACAACGACTTGGATTCTCTGGTCTGGAATTTGTTGGCATTTGATTTGTCAACTGCCATTTTCCTTGTTCTTTGGGGTTGTGACCTGCTGCTCCCCTGAGTATCTTTATAGAACCATCCCATACCCATAACACAGCATGAAGGGGCTCAGTAAAGGCGGCAGTGAAGGTGTGTAAGTGTATGATGGGGTCACACAGGGCATAAAAGGACAGCTGCCCGGCCCCATAATCCAGACAGATCCTGACTCTATTACTGGGGATCTGGTGAGAAAACAGAATCTCATCACTGTTATGTCTGACTGAATACTGATTATTATACCCCAGCCCTCCACATAAACTCCAGGACTTGTTATTATATCCAATCTCTGACTGACGCCCCCTCCTGTCTATACTGGGATAACACACCCCCACACTCCAGCTTCCTAATCTACTAATCTCCACATCCCAGTAATGTCGTCCTGAGGTAAATCCCCTCCTGCTCATCACCTGATCACACTGGAATCTCTCTGCTGTTTCTGGACGATTCTGTCTTATTCTTGTCTGGGTCGCAGTTTTCAGGTCGTCTGATATAAGGAGAAGATTATGAGCCGTGTTTACATCCAGTAATATGTCTGCAGGATCCTGTACATAGAAGATCACATTTACACCTCTTATTATAGCAGATAATGTGCGTGATATGTGGGAGATCATCTCCGCACCCCGATCACCTCCATCATGTGCTCCTGTGTCCTCATCACCCCCATCATGTCCCCCTGTGTCCTCATCACCTCCATCATGTCCTCTTGTGTCCTCCTCATCACCTCCGTCCTCCTCAGGATCACACAAGTCACCGGTGTCTGGATCTTGTAAGACAGTCAGTGGATCAATCATGTTACACAGCTCCTCAATGTGCCTCATCCTCCTGGACAGCTCGTCCTCCTTTATCTCCAGCTTCTGGATCACATCAGACAGTGACAGTGACATCTTCTCTTCCCACCTGGAGATCTTACTCAGGACCTTCTTCTCCAGGTCGTCGACCCGTCTCCTGATGTCTGTACACAGGGCAGTGACTCTCTCGGCTTCTCCAGATGCTTTTTCTTGCTCTTTTCTCCTTTTCTCCTCCAGACTCCGGACTCTTTCCTCAGTTTTCTCTCTATTTGTGATCAGTTTCTAGAGAACATTTCTCAGTTTCTTCCTCTTCTTCTCAGAGGCCTCATCCAGCGTCTCCACCCGGTGTCCCTGATGTTCTCCAACCAAACTGCAGGACACACAGATATAATCAGCGTCCTCCGTGCAGTAATATACCAGGATCTTCTTATGGACAGAACATTTCCGGGTCTCCAGAGAAGTGCTGGGATCAGTCAGGACGTGTTCTGGTTCTTTGCTGTGAATTCTCAGGTGTTTACTCATCCTTTACAAATAGGTCCTTTTTTCTTGGAATTTAGTGGTTGTGCTCCCCCTTTTTTTACCCTTCGGTTATTCTAAATCACTAAATATACTCTACCTATCTAGTCATTATTCCAGTGAAAGGCTTTGGACTCTTGTGCACAACCCTATTATTACTCATCCTCGGTTTTCACTCTCTCCAAGTTATTTCCATCTCTCATTCCCTGTTTTTTCTGAATGACTCCCTTTCCTTCCTAGAATTCTGGATTGATGATCCTCTGATAGACCCTTGTGATCAACCTTGATCCATCACCAGTACTACTAAGGGTAATTGTTACTAACCTAGCTATATAGCCCTTCTCATATAGTTTATCTCAATTGCTTGAACTAGCCCCTTCTTTCTCTTTTCCAGTGGAGGCCATGGCCCCTCTCCTTGTAGATATATCCTCAAATCTTGCACACATCCTCACATTCTGACACCACGAGGAGTGTTTTGTATATGACACCCACTTGTACTCACGGTACAACGTTTTCCATAGGAACACAGTAACCGTTGCTTTATATTAAGTCACCTTATACCACAATCACCCGTGATCACCTCACACATTTATTTTCTGGAACGCAATGTTTATGTGACTAACACAATTTATTGTTTTCTGTACTGTCATTTTATTAGTACCCTGATGAAGGCCTGCTGGTCGAAACGTTGGGCTGTGTACTCTGTGACCCAATAAAGCAACACTGTTTTTTGCACCTTGACCGTTTTTGTAGTTTTGCATTTATCATCTTTGGTGTGCCCAATCTACACTTCCAAGGCTCTCTGTCAGATCTCCTGAGTGGAGAACCTGCACATAATTATCTATCCTCCACCTGGTGAGTCTATAAATGACATTCTGACCTTATATTATGAGTAGAGATGAGACAAAACCTTGTGGTTTGCTTTGGTCCAGGTTCAGCTAATCCACAATGTTTCCTGAACAGTTCGCTGAACCTCTCGAACCTCATTGAATTCAATGGGAGGCAAAATAAAGGGCATAAAAACACCTTCAGGAGGGGACAAAAGCTGCCAAGCACAGATCAAAGCTTTCTACAGTGGGGCCCCAGTGTTTTGGCACAGCCATTAGCTTCCCAGACTATTATACCTACCAAGCTTCAGCTGGGCCCAGGCCTTTTCCCCTCTACCCACAGTGGGCCATTCCAAAATTTAGAAAATTGATGCCACTTTAGTGGTGTCTGGCCATCATTTTTTTGAAAAGTGGAGATTCTCCTTGAGGTCTCCTTAAGTGTTACATAAATTGAGAAGGGCTCTCTGAGCACCATGCCTACACCTGTCACTCCTCCTCCTCTTGCTCAATGTTGAACCTGGAAATTTTGGGCCGAGGCCTTGTCCCTTACACACATAGTGGGCCATTCCAAAATCTAGAAAATTGATGTCACTTTAGTGGTGTTTGTCTGGCACTAATTTTTTTAAAAGTGGAGACACTCTGTGAGGTCTCCTTGTTGTCTATTGCATGAATCGAGCAGGGCTCTCTGAGCACCATGCCTACATCTGTCACTCCTCCACCTCTTACTCAATGTTGAACCTGATAATGCTGGGCCCGGCCCTTGTCCTTTGCATCCTTAGTGGGCAATTACAAAATCTAAAATCTAGAAAATTGATGCCACTTCAGTGGTGTCTAGCCATAATACTTTGAAATGTGTAGATTTTTAATTGGATCGCCTTGTTGTGTGTTGCCTGTAGTGGTAGAGCTATCAGACCTTTAAGGCCCCGTCACACCTGTCGATGGCGCTGGAGATGTCGGCAGCGACTAATGGGGTCTCAAAACCCCAGCGTCGATGCAGTACAATGCGAGCCTATGGCTCCCATCGCCTGTCAGGTTGCCGGCGGCCGGTTACATGGGGCAATGTGGACACATCGCCCCAGATCGGTCGCCTGCTTTCAGAGCACTGCTCTGAAACCAGGCGACCACTCAGAGGCGCCGACATCGTCCCTTTACATTAGGCGACGCTGGAGCGATGTTGCCGCCGATAGGCCACGCCCCTACGTCGCCTATGTAGCCGGCGGCGATATCGACTGGTTTGACGGTACCTTTAGGCCTCAACTTACTTCCAGGCATCTTCCTATGTTACTATCCTTTAATTTTTCTAGCAATAATAGCCTATGAAGCTGATATTTGTGGTGCCTGAAGGCGGCTGAGCAGAAAAGCAGTTTGAGCTGTTGAATGATATATGAGGGCTACCAGCCTACCAGGCAGGGCCACATTTGCCACTAGAATCCTGGTGGCTTCCAGGGGCTGATTCCACAAGCCAGTAAAAAAAAAATATTTTTAAAATCTCCCTCCCTCTTTTAAACTCTTTATCAAATCCGGCATTTTTTTGGAAGAGGGACGCAATTACAAATAAAGCTCTGAAGACGCTAACAATTCTGGGGTCTGTGGAGCACCAATTGGCTCCCTTCTCCGCCTTGCGCTCCTACTGCCGAAGTCACGGCAGTGCAGTGATATCTCCTCACACTGCCTGCATCTCTGCAGAGCACCACACAGGAGAAGACATGTCACCAGACCCGGAACCTGGAGCAGGTAAGCGCTGAATACCTGAACATAGCGCCAAAGGCAGCCTGAGGGACGCAACATATAGACCGGAGTGGAGAATTGTGAAAGAGCTGAGGGGTGCGCTGCATGATGGAGAATGAAGAAAGGAGGGCGCGCATCATGGAGTCTGGGGAGAATGGAAAATGAAGGGGGGTGCAACATGGAGACAGGGGGAGGAGAGCAATAGCAAAAGGTGGGTGCACAGCATGGAGACTGGAGAGCCGGGGAGAATGGAAAATTAAATGAAGGGTGTGTACAGCATGGAGACTGAGGGGAGGTGGAGAATGGAGAATGAAGGGTGTGTACAGCATGGGGACTAAGGGGGAGGGGAGAAAGCAAAATGATGGGAGGGAGCAGCACTGGGGAGAAGGAAAAATGAAGGTGGGGAGCAGCATGGAGAATGGGAAACTACTCCAAAATACTGTATACTGATTTTACCCCATTATTTACCTCACTACTCCACTATATGCTGATTTCCCCCATTATTTACCTCACTGCTCCACTGTATCCTTATTATCCTCCATTATTTACCTCACTACTCCACTATATACTGATTATCCTCCATTATTTACCTCACTACTCCACTATATACTGATTATCCTCCATTATTTACCTCACTACTCCACTATATCCTTATTATCCTCCATTATTACCTCACTACTCCACTATATACTGATATCCCCCATTATTTACCTCACTACTCCACTATATACTGATTATCCTCCATTATTTACCTCACTACTCCACTATATACTGATATCCCCCATTATTTACCTCACTACTCATTATATGCTGATATCCTCCATTATTTACCTCACTACTCCATACCTCCCAACTTTTGAAGAATAGAAAGAGGGACAGTTGATGCGGCGCACGTAGTGCGCCGCGCAAATTTTTTGCCCCGCCCCTTGCCCCGCCCCTGACCACACCCATTTACAAGTGACGGACATTCAGATGCCCTTATTACTATTAATCTTCTGATTATTGCATTTTTGCTGCATTTTTTTGCCTTTTCCAATTCATTTGATGCATTTTAGTGCCATTTAGTACTGACAGCACAGACTATGGGCTGCCCCATCACACAACGCAGCAGGACGGCTGAGACTAGTGCCTGCCCTGCAGCATTGTGCAGTTTATAGCCAGGGATGTGCAGTCAGTAATCAAACCTCTGACTCCGAATCCTCAGTTTCCCTGAATCCAACCCCACCAAAATGGACACCGTCTCAGACTCCATCTCTACAGTCATGGTGTTCAGCCGGTAAGCCAAACCTCCGACGCCACCAAAATGGACACCGACTCTGAGTCCACAGTACTGTGTATAGCGCCCCCTGATGGCAGTCTGCCGTCCACTACAGGACACAATACTAGCTCTGAAAATGCAGTAGGGAGATGGGAAAAAGTTCCACAAGGTGAACTATCACTGCAGCCTCCACCAGTCGGGCCTTTATGGCAGAGTGGCCCAACAGAAACCTCTCAAATGAAGAATTTAATTTGAGTGATCCGTTTCATGCAGTGTACTGCAAATAATGGATCAAAAAATGCAGAGTCTGAATGTAGCCTATATATCTCCATCCTGGTATATATGGCCTCCAACCTGGTATATATGGTGTCCCTGAGGGTCCATTCGCCACAGAGGTACTGCACCTTAGCCAGAGGTGTGGTACCTCCCCCCCACCCCTGGTAAGGAGAGGGCACTACCCGGTACCCACACATCCGCATCCAACACCAGCCCACTCTAGGCCAGGGGTGCTGAGGCAGAAGAAACCCCATGATGGGCAGACCCCATCCCTGGCTGGAGAAGGGGATTAGTAGGTGGAACAGTTAGAAAGTAGTGGAGCACTAGGAGGTAGGCAGTGACAGTTCAGAGTGGGAGGAGTTAAGCCAGACAGAAACAGGAAGTGCGCAGTGAGTCGGACCTGGGGACTGGAGTTGTGAGTAGCTCGTCCTGGGGAAGAGGATGGAGAGAAAGTTGGACCCGGGGACTGGAGCCAGACGAGCTCGTCCCAGGTCAGAGAGGATGTAGAGTATCTGCAGAGACTGAGAGGGAGCTCTGAGGGGAGGGGGAGCACCTCTGGGTCGCCACAGAGCTCTGTGTGGAGGAACCCCGTTCCAGTGATTGCCTGGTGGGACTTGCTGGAGGAGCTAGGCCACAGAGGGGACCGGCCCCAGACTAGTGGAAGACTTTAAGATTCAGCTAGCAAACCTGGAGGCTGCTGTATCTTTATGTGCAGCAGCCAAATCCGCACACAATCGCTGAAAAGGCAGCCGCATAGGCTCGAGGGGACAAGAGAGACGTCGCCCGACAGGACCCAAGCTGCTGGCTCTGGACAGTGTGTGTGTGAAAGGCAGGAGGGCGAGAGCCAGCGCAGTGAGATGACCCAGAAAGGTACACACAAAGGTGGTACCAAACAAGTGCCACCAATCTGCCTGGGAATGGCTGGATCCCTGACTCGGAGTACACAGCACCCGGCGGGTCGGCGTACTTCAGAAACTGAGTAAACTGTGAAGACTGCACCCTGCTGTGTCCCCTGATTTATTTACTGCACGACCTGCCCTGGGTTACACCTGTGACCACCATCAATAGACTATAACTGCCCTGGGGTCCTGCTCTACCCGTGGAGAGCTGTAACATCCCTGCTGCATCACCCCAGTGGATCTGAACCGCAGCGTCGGCCATCCAATTGCTGAATACCACAGGTGGCATCACAAATTTAATCCCATATAAATATCCCCCATTTTTATGACACCACCAGGCTCACGGAGCCAGGTCACGCCACCATGACATTCCCCAAAGAGAACTGAACTGTTCGGCCCGGTTCCGAGTACCTCACGGCCCTGGTGGGCGCGTCAGTATACATGTCCCTATTTTTCTCTAATTTAAGAAAGTATTCTACTCAACTTTCTTCAGCTCCCACATCACCCAGTGTCCTCTGTAACAACGCACAGCTGGTAGCTGACATTGGAGTGTGCGCCTTGATGCAAGAAGTGACTGTCATGTGCTGCCCTGTCACGGTACCGCAGACGTCAGCTGTCAGCCACAGTTTGGCTGTCAGCGTGTATCACAATGCAGGAACCTAAAGGGTCTCTGTACATCAATGCGCTTCAGCTTGATGCATGTCCTCGGATGCACATCCAGCTGCAGTACGTGCTGGGGTCGCCCGGGCCCCTGTATCTCCAGGCCTGGTCTTGACCTCGATCCTTACAATTATGTAGATACTGAACAGAAATTGTTTATTCTTTTATTAGTGTTGTGAAAAAAATTCAGAAATTTGTAATTAAAAATACATTTCGTCTTGTGTCATTTTCCAAGTCTGTAACGCTATTAATCTTTATGATCGGGGCTCTGAGGGGAGGTTTGTTGTGCCCTGTGCTGACATTCTTACTGATACCATGTGGCTGTAGATCATATACTGATTGGCTGTTATATGCCATTCATCGCAAGGTGGAGGAGGCAAAAAAATATATAGAATTCTGGCGATTTAATTGTTGTTGTTTTTTGTTACGCTGTTTACCAATCACATTCATTTATTTTGGATTTTGAGAGGACTTTTATGAATGCAGTGATACCAAATATGGGGGGGGATTATTTATGTTTTGCTTTTTATGGGATATAGGGGTTGGTTATAAATTTTTGTTGTTTTTTCCCATATGTTTAAAAACACTTTTTTTTTCTCTGTACTGTAAGGGTACTGTCACACCTAGCCATATCGCCGGCGATCCCATAGGCGACGCACGTGCGCACGCACGTTTTTGCGTGTCGCCCGAGGTCGCCGACGCCCATTTACACGGGGCGACACCTTAGGCGACGCTCATGCGACGACCTGACCGGAAATTGCCTGAGCGTCGCCCAAGCCCCACAGGCGATTAAGTCGCTGGTGGCCGCATCCGCGTCACACAGAGCAACCACATTAGCGATGTGGGCGTAATTTTGAGCCACATCTCGGAGATAGGCGTGAACATTATGCTGTGTGACGCCTCGAAGAAATGTGATTGGCCTGGGTGTCTGATGCAGAATTGACATGTACTGAGACAATTGTGTTGGTGTTAAAGAGACATTTGGCAATGGCACATCTCTGCACTTTGTAGCACACAGTGGGGCATCAATGCGCTGCTTTTTAATAGAATGTACGCTCTTGGGTAAGGCCCCTTTGACATCTGCGTTTTATGCTGATTGCGGCAGTTGCGGTTAAAAAAACCGCAACTGCCGCGATTACCGCAAGTGTGACCGCACTTGCGGTTCACTTGCGGCAAGCACCATACAATGTCTATGGGGCTTGTGGCAGGGCGGCAAGTGCGCCAAGTGCGGTTTAGGCACTTGCGGCATGCTGCGGTTTTTTCCCAGCCGCACCTGCCGCAAGCCCCATAGACATTGTATGGTGCTTGCCGCAAGTGAACTGCAAGTGCGGTCACACTTGCGGTAATCGCGGCAGTTGCGGTTTTTTTAACTGCAACTGCCGCCATCAGCATAAAACGCAGATGTCAAAGGGGCCTAATACACCTTTCAGCACCATGGAAAGGAAGACTACATTAATGTGGGACGCACACATCATCAAATAGGACGCCGAGGAACAAGACTACCAATCGTAACGCTGGAGCTGCCACCAATCCACGCGACCGCCAGAGATAGTAACTACGCCCTGAAACGCCTACTGAATAGTTTTGGTGATGTGTGCTGTCGCCTTTCACATCGCTCATGAGATGTTACACAGGGCGATCAGCACACATCGCCCAAGAATGGTCGCCTGGTTTCAGTCCTCTGATGTGAAACCAGGCGACCACTCAGACGTGTCGCCGTTGCCCATTTACATTAGGCGACGCATTGGCGATGTCGCCGGCGACAGGCCACGCCTTAGCGTCGCCTGTGGAATCGCCGGCGATATCTCCAGGTGTGACGGTAGCCTTAATAGTCTCCTTAGGGAAGCTGAAGCTGTATCTTATCGCTTCTCCAGAATGCAGCAGTGCTACAGCCGGTATATAGAGTGAAAATCATGTTCTTCTATGAACACCACATAAACGCTGGCCCTCACACAAGAACCGTCACGATAGGTATGGAGGTCTTCAGCAGACCCCTGGCTGTCATGGGAACCCATCACATCCTCAGACCTCACACAATACCGACGCAGCCGACATCTCCTGCCGGGACCGACGTGGCCGACGTCTCCTGCCGGGACCTACATCTCCTGCCGGGTCCGACATCTCCTGCCAGGTCCGACGCGGCCGACATCTCCTGCCGGGACCGCCATCTCCTGCTGGGACCGACGCGGCCGACGTCTCCTGCCGGGGCCGACGCGGCCGACGTCTCCTGCCGGAGCCGACGTCTCCTGCCGGGGCCGACACGGCCGACGTCTCCTGCCGGGGCCGACACGGCCGACGTCTCCTGCCGGGGCCGACACGGCCGACGTCTCCTGCCGGGGCCGACACGGCCGACGTCTCCTGCCGGGGCCGACACGGCCGACGTCTCCTGCCGGGGCCGACACGGCCGACGTCTCCTGCCGGGACCGACACGGCCGACGTCTCCTGCCGGGACCGACATCTCCTGCGTTCACTAGTCTGTGGCCCCTGCGCAGCTCCTGCTCCCTCTTGTGCAGGTGCGAGGGATGAACAGACTGTGGAAGACAGAGGAGATGTCAGTCATATCAATCAAGGCAGGAGAGATGGTAAATCAGGACCACAGTGAGCGACTGTCAGACATATAACTCTTGTACCCGGCTCAGCCTCTTTCTCTATTTTCTTTAACACGTAGCGTATTTACCACTTTATTTTGCAGTGGCGCTTTTTTGCACAAAAAAACACAACTGCATTCACACAGTGCACTTTTCCTAGCGCGCTTTTCCTGAGCCCATTTTATAATGCGACCCATAGGAAAAGCGCGCTGAAAAAAGTGCAAAGAATTGACATGGTCGTTCTTTTTGCGTGTGTGCTTTGCAGTGAAAGCGTGCACACATCAAAGAGCAAAAATATTCAACGTGTGAAAGCCATAGCTTTTGCTGGATTGCGTATCCAGTGTTGCGTTTCACTGCATTTACAGCAGCACAAAATAGCAGTGCGTAGATGCAGTAAATACGCCACGGTGAAGCCTTACTCCTGCTCTCTGTTATCAGCTTCTCATTTCCTGCCATATTGGTCACTGGTTTTAGTTCTTCATCCAGTGTCTCGTTCTCCAGGGTCATATCTAGGGGAAACTGGGGGCATTTGCCCCGACGCAGCAGGCAGGGGGGCGCCGCTGGACCTCCTGCTGCAGTGGCCAAGGACGGGTCTCCCCGCCAGCCGCCTGTTACGCCCCCCTGCATTGTTCTCCACCAGCAGACAGAGCTGCACACTACATCCACGGCTGCTCTGTACTGACAGGACCTGTGAAGATGTCACATGAAGGGGAGGAGTCAGGGGTCACATTATCAGCTCCTCAGTGTATGCAGGACTCTGCTGTGCTGGTTGTTATGGTGCTGGATAAGGTGAAGGTTATGTCAGGTGGGCTTTACAGTGTGGATTTAGCAGAGCCGATATTGTACTAGATGTACAGAGCGAAGCTGTGGGCGTAAGGAGTGGAGCTGTGTCTCCATGAGGTTTATGGAGCGGAGCCGCGTGTGTACGTGCCTGCATCAGGTGCACGGTGAGGAGCTGCACCTGTATGAGGTGTACAGAGCAGAGCCGTGCCTGTATGAGGTTTACGGAGCGGAGCTGTGTCTGTATATCGTGTACGGAGCGGAGCTGCACCTGCATCAGGTGCACGTAGCGGAGCCGCACCTGTATGAGGTGTATGGAGCGGAGCCGCACCTGTATGAGGTGTATGGAGCGGAGCCGTGCCTGAATGAGGTGTACGGAGCGGAGTCGCACCTGCATGAGGTGTACGGAGCAGAGCTGTGTCTGTATATGGTGTACGGAGCGGAGCCATGCCTTTATGAGGTGTACGTAGCGGAGCCGCGCCTTTATTAGGTGTATGGAGCGGAGCCATGCATTTATGAGGTGTACGGAGCGGAGCCGTGCCTTTATGAGGTGTATGGAGCGGAGCCGTGCATTTATGAGGTGTACAGAGCAGAGCCGTGCCTGAATGAGGTGTACGGAGCGGAGCCGTGCCTTTATGAGGTGTACGGAGCGGAGCCGTGCATTTATGAGGTGTACGGAGCAGAGCCGTGCATTTATGAGGTGTACAGAGCGGAGCCGTGCATTTATGAGGTGTACGGAGCGGAGCCGTGCATTTATGAGGTGTACGGAGCGGAGCCGTGCATTTATGAGGTGTACGGAGCGGAGCCGTGCATTTATGAGGTGTACGGAGCGGAGCCGTGCCTTTATGAGGTGTACGGAGCGGAGCCGTACCTTTAGGAGGTGTACAGAGCGGAGCCGTACCTTTAGGAGGTGTACGGAGCGGAGCCGTGCCTTTAGGAGGTGTACGGAGCGGAGCCGTGCCTGTATGAGGTGTACGGAGCAGAGCCGTGCCTGTATGAGGTGTACGGAGCAGAGCCGTGCCTGTATGAGGTGTACGGAGCAGAGCCGTGCCTGTATGAGGTGTACGGAGCGGAGCCGTGCCTTTATGAGGTGTACGGAGCGGAGCCGTGCCTGTATGAGGTGTACGGAGCGGAGCCGTGCCTGTATGAGGTGTACGGAGCGGAGCCGTGCCTGTATGAGGTGTACGGAGCGGAGCCGTGCCTTTATGAGGTGTACGGAGCGGAGCCGTGCCTTTATGAGGTGTACGGAGCGGAGCCGTGCCTGTATGAGGTGTACAGAGCGGAGACGTGCCTTTATGAGGTGTACGGAGCGGAGCCGTGCCTTTATGAGGTGCACGGAGCAGAGCCGTGCCTGTATGAGGTGTACGGAGCGGAGCCGTGCCTTTATGAGGTGTACGGAGCGGAGCCGTGCCTGTATGAGGTGTACGGAGCGGAGCCGTGCCTGTATGAGGTGTACGGATCGGAGCCGTGCCTGTATGAGGTGTACGGAGCGGAGCCGTGCCTGTATGAGGTGTACGGAGCGGAGCCGTGCCTTTATGAGGTGTACGGAGCGGAGCCGTGCATTTATGAGGTGTACGGAGCGGAGCCGTGCCTTTATGAGGTGTACGGAGCGGAGCCGTGCATTTATGAGGTGTACGGAGCGGAGCCGTGCCTTTATGAGGTGTACGGAGCAGAGCCGTGCATTTATGAGGTGTACAGAGCGGAGCCGTGCCTTTATGAGGTGTACGGAGCAGAGCCGTGCATTTATGAGGTGTACAGAGCGGAGCCGTGCCTTTATGAGGTGTACGGAGCAGAGCCGTGCATTTATGAGGTGTACAGAGCGGAGCCGTGCCTTTATGAGGTGTACGGAGCAGAGCCGTGCATTTATGAGGTGTACAGAGCGGAGCCGTGCCTTTATGAGGTGTACGGAGCGGAGCCGTGCATTTATGAGGTGTACAGAGGGGAGCCGTGCCTTTATGAGGTGTACGGAGCGGAGCCGTGCATTTATGAGGTGTACGGAGCAGAGCCGTGCATTTATGAGGTGTACAGAGCGGAGCCGTGCCTTTATGAGGTGTACGGAGCAGAGCCGTGCATTTATGAGGTGTACAGAGCGGAGCCGTGCCTTTATGAGGTGTACGGAGCGGAGCCGTGCATTTATGAGGTGTACGGAGCGGAGCCGTGCCTTTATGAGGTGTACGGAGCGGAGCCGTGCATTTATGAGGTGTACAGAGCGGAGCCGTGCCTGTATGAGGTGTACGGAGCGGAGCCGTGCCTGTATGAGGTGTACGGATCGGAGCCGTGCCTGTATGAGGTGTACGGAGCGGAGCCGTGCCTGTATGAGGTGTACGGAGCGGAGCCGTGCCTTTATGAGGTGTACGGAGCGGAGCCGTGCATTTATGAGGTGTACGGAGCGGAGCCGTGCATTTATGAGGTGTACGGAGCGGAGCCGTGCCTTTATGAGGTGTACGGAGCGGAGCCGTGCATTTATGAGGTGTACGGAGCGGAGCCGTGCCTTTATGAGGTGTACGGAGCAGAGCCGTGCATTTATGAGGTGTACAGAGCGGAGCCGTGCCTTTATGAGGTGTACGGAGCAGAGCCGTGCATTTATGAGGTGTACAGAGCGGAGCCGTGCCTTTATGAGGTGTACGGAGCAGAGCCGTGCATTTATGAGGTGTACAGAGCGGAGCCGTGCCTTTATGAGGTGTACGGAGCAGAGCCGTGCATTTATGAGGTGTACAGAGCGGAGCCGTGCCTTTATGAGGTGTACGGAGCGGAGCCGTGCATTTATGAGGTGTACAAGAGGGAGCCGTGCCTTTATGAGGTGTACGGAGCGGAGCCGTGCATTTATGAGGTGTACGGAGCAGAGCCGTGCATTTATGAGGTGTACAGAGCGGAGCCGTGCCTTTATGAGGTGTACGGAGCAGAGCCGTGCATTTATGAGGTGTACAGAGCGGAGCCGTGCCTTTATGAGGTGTACGGAGCGGAGCCGTGCATTTATGAGGTGTACGGAGCGGAGCCGTGCCTTTATGAGGTGTACGGAGCGGAGCCGTGCATTTATGAGGTGTACAGAGCGGAGCCGTGCCTTTATGAGGTGTACAGAGCGGAGCCGTGCATTTATGAGGTGTACGGAGCAGAGCCGTGCATTTATGAGGTGTACGGAGCGGAGCCGTGCATTTATGAGGTGTACGGAGCAGAGCCGTGCATTTATGAGGTGTACAGAGCGGAGCCGTGCATTTATGAGGTGTACGGAGCAGAGCCGTGCATTTATGAGGTGTACGGAGCGGAGCCGTGCATTTATGAGGCGTACGGAGCCTGTCACCACACTCCTCTGTGTTCTGTTATCATCACCCCTTGTGTTATCCTCAGCCTGTGCTCCCATGTCTTTGATACCTGTGTGCTGTGCTCCTGTCAGTTCCTCCCAGTCACAGGCAGTCAGTGATCCGGGCTCCAGTGTGGAGGCAGAGCCCTCTGTGTCCCGGCTGCTGCTGTGCTGATGCTTCCTCCATTGCTGGGGAACTTCACAGAGGCCGCGCTGAGCCGGGATTGGATAACTGAGTTCCGTCCCCTCTACACACAGGGCAGAAGAGGTCACACGACTCACTCTCTGCACTGTGATTGGGTGCTCAGTCCTCCCAATGTGCTGCTGTGAGGGGGCGTGACCGGCAGCCGGAGGGGGCGTGGCTGGCAGCTAGAGGGGCCGTGCAGCAATCAGTGAAGTGCCAGACACCGGGACACTTCTAGTCCCGCACGGGACAACGGGAAGCCCTGACTAAACCGGGACTGTCCCGCCAAATCCGGGACACTTGGGAGGTATGCTACTCCACTATATACTGATTATCCCCCATTATTTACCTCACTACTCCACTATATACTGATTATCCCCCATTATTTACCTCACTACTCCACTATATACTGATTATTCTCCATTATTTACCTCACTACTCCACTATATACTGATTATCCTCCATTATTTACCTCACTACTCCACTATATACTGATTATCCTCCATTATTTACCTCACTACTCCACTATATACTGATATTACTCCATTATTTACCTCACTACTCCACTATATACTGATATTACTCCATTATTTACCTCACTACTCCACTATATACTGATTATCCTCCATTATTTACCTCACTGCTCCACTATATACTGATTATCCTCCATTATTTACCTCACTACTCCACTATATACTGATTATCCTCCATTATTTACCTCACTACTCCACTATATACTGATTATCCTCCATTATTTACCTCACTACTCCACTATATACTGATAATCCTCCATTATTTACCTCACTACTCCACTATATACTGATTATCCCCCATTATTTACCTCACTACTCCACTATATACTGATTATCCTCCATTATTTACCTCACTACTCCACTATATACTGATTATCCTCCATTATTTACCTCACTACTCCACTATATACTGATTATCCTCCATTATTTACCTCTCTACTCCACTATATACTGATTATCCTCCATTATTTACCTCACTACTCCACTATATACTGATTATCCTCCATTATTTCCCATCTCCTGATAATAATGTAACATAATAAATCCTCTTCTTCCTCCATCTTCCTCTCTAGTGATCCCCGGCTCTTCCTCCCCAGTAATGTTCTATGTAACAAGGAGCCTCATGTTCCTCTTGTTCTTTTCCTCCATCTGCAGTTTCTGCACAACTATTTCCCCAGCTGCTGCCAGACATTTCCTGAGGAAGAAGAAGGGCGTCACTGTGAGGAGGAGGAGGATTGAGTCTGCCGGGCCCCCGTAGCTGTATTGTCACACGCTCCACTTTCACTTTAGACTGTTACTAGGCAACGCTTGTGTCAGGAGAGTCCTCAGTGATCAGTCAGAGAGCTCTCCTCAATCCTCTCCCCCTTCACAGCGGATGTTCCTGGTCCGGCTGCTGTAAGTGTCCCCCATGGACTTTCTATCCCAGTGCTGCACACTTCCTCCTAGATGAGTCCCCTTCACCCTCCATCATTAGGACTGTGGAGTCTCCTCAGCTGTGTCCTCCATCTACACCTATATTAACCCCTTCACCCCCAGCATGTTATATCCACTACAGACAAGGAGGGGCAGTATATAGGGAGCTCTTTACATGGTGCACAGTAGATACGGCCTATAGTGTCAGGGCTGATACAGAACCTGTTCTTTAAGGTTGGGGGAATGTCTGGACAGACGTCTGTTCACATTGAGAACAAAAGGGACAAAGATGGAAGATAAGAGAAATCCCCTGGTTTCCTCCACAATAGCGCGGCGGCTTTATGTCCGCTCCTATCTAGGAGTCGTCTCCCATTTTATTCTGTCACCTGCTTCCAGGAGCCATAACCTCTTTATTTCCCATCACTATAGACATATGACGGCTTGTTGTTGTTGTTGATGTTGTTTTTTGCGGGACAAGTTTTACTTTCAGATACAATAATTTATTTTACCATATAGTGCACAGGGAAAGGGGGAAAAAATCCAAGTGCAGTGAAATTGCAAATAAAGTGCAAGTACATGTTTGTTTTATGGGTTTTTTAGTCGCCATGTTCACTATATGGTAAAACCAACGTGACGGTGTGATGCCTCAGGTCGGTACGAGTTTGTCGATACCAAACATGTTACTTTTACTGGGATCTAAGTGGTGAAAACAAATTCAGAAGTTTAGAAAAATATAAGAATTGCACTTTTTGTGCCATGTTCTGCGACCCGTAGCTAACCCTTATTTTTCGGGATCTGGGGCCCGTGACGGCTTATTTTTTGTGTCTTGAGCTGACCTTTCTAACGATACCATTTTGGGGTGGATGCGATGTTTTGATCGCCCGTTATTGCATTTCATAGCAATGTTGCAGCAACCAAAAAAGCCGTAATTTTGGCGTTTGGACCTTTTTTCCATGACGCAGTTTACGACTCTCATTAATTGATTTTATATATTGATAGATCGGGCGTTTCTGAACGCAGTGATACCAAATATCTGTATTTTGTAATGTTTTTAATACTTTTATTTTGAGTGGTGGAAAAGGGGGGGTGATCTGAACTCTTATGTTTTTTTAAATGTTTGTAAAAACTTAATTCTTAAAGGTACCGTCACACGTGGCGACGGTACCACCAATTTGTTAGGCGATGCAGGGGCGTGGCCTATTGGCACCGATATCGCCCCTGCATCGCGTAATGTAATTAGGCGATGGCGACGCCTTTTACTGGTCGCCTGGTATCAGAGCAGTGCTCTGAAACCAGGCAGCCGTTCTGGGGCAATTTGTACACATCGCTTCATGTAAATGGCCGCCGGCGACCTGACAGGTGATGGGAGCCATAGGCTCCCATTGTACTGCATCGCCACTGGGGTTTTGAGACACCCCTGCGGCGATTTCGCCTGTCAGCTCGCCGGAAGTGTCTCCCCGTGTAAACAGGGGGCGCGACGCTGGCCGGACGCCAAAAGTGTGCGCGCTCCCGCCAGTCGCCACCGACATCTCCGGCGAGGTGGCACCGTGTGACAGGCCCCTTACTTTTACAAACACCCATAGGGAGGCACCCTGATGCACAGTCCAATCCCTTGTGGCAGATCCTGATGAGCTGCAGCACATCAGGATCTACCACAATTGCGCACTGTGAGTAGTTGGCAGCGCTTGCCAACCACTCACAGGAAGTGCTCCGTGACAGCTTCCGGGGTCAAGCTAGGACCCTGGGCTTTCATGTCACGTGAGCGCTGGAGAGCTCGCGATATCATTGCGGGATCTCTGGTGCAGGCGGAGAACAGCTCATTCCCCGCCGCTGCGGCTTTGGATCCCGCTTTCAGTAATTGACAGCGGGATCCAAAGGTCGGTGCTAGAAGCCCGACATCTCAGCAGATGAGATCCGCTGAGATGTCGGGGAAATGTTGTGTACTCCGCGCCGGAACTCACTTCAAACCCCGGTAACCAGCCCATGATATTGTGTAACATCATTGGTCAGAAAGGAGTTAAATCCAGTTCCCCAGTTATCTCTATGCCCCAGTCTCAGCCCCCACAGAGACGTATATGCCCTAACCTCTCCTGTGATGTCTATAGCCTTAGCAAACCTGGAAAAACAGTTGTAAAGCAACATAATCAATATCGCCTAACATCAGTTAAGGCAAAGAGAGGCAGCTCCAGGCAGCACAGTAGGGTGAGTTGATAGTTTAACCAAATGTAGCAGGTTCATTTTCAAGTTGATAACTGTGCGGCCCCCAAAGGATGGTAGAAATTTTCAAATGGCCCTTGGCAGAAAAAGGTTCCCCACCCTGCCCTAAGGTCTGTGTGGAGTGAAGACCATGTGCTGGTCCATATGGGGGATCATGTCGTCCCTGTCACAAGTATAGAAACCCAGTTCATGTGAACATAGCCTTGGACCTCATTCAGACACCCATGTTGTTCACAGACAGAACACGCACTTATATGATGTCTGGTATTTAAACAATGTAATGAGAAAACACTAATGGTAAAACTGATCAATCACTGATGACGATCTGATCCAGATCACTGATTTTATTATTATTATTATTATTGTTATTATTATTATTATTTATATAGCGCCATTAGGTTCCATGGCGTTTTACATGAGGATAAGGCAGACAAGACAAGTACAATAAATGTAGACAATCAGGTCATAAAGGTACAAGAGGAGAGAGGACCCTGTCCACGAGGGCTCACAGTCTACGAGGGGCGGGTGGGGATACAATAGGATGGGGGAAGTGCCAACCGGGTCTCATGGCAAGTTGTTGGCTTGTCGGAAGAGGTGAGTTTTCAGGTTTCTTTTGAAGGTTCCCAGGGTGGGAGAGTGTGTGACGTATAGGGGCAGAGAGTTCCAGAGTATTGTTGATGCACAGGAGAAGTCCTGTATGCTGTTGCGAGATGAGGGGGGAGTAGAGGAGGAGTTCTTGGGAGGATCAAAAGGTTGCGTGAGGGTAGGTATGGTGGGGACAGGTTGTGTATGGCTTTGTATGTCATCGTTAGTGTTTTGAACTGGGATCTCTGGGAGGCGGGGAGCCAGTGGAGGGCTTGGCAGAGGGGGGAGACAGGGGAGTAGCGGGAGGACAGATGGATTAGTCGGGCAGCGGAGTTTAGGATAGCTTGGAGAGGAGTAAGGGAGTTAGCAGGGAGGCCAGTGTGTAGGAGGTTGCAGTAGTCAAGGCGGGAGATGATGCGAGCATGAATAAGTGTTTTAGCAGTGTCATGGTTAAGGAAAGAGCGGATCCGTGAAATATTTCTAAGCTGGAGTTGGAGCGAATTGGTGAGGGCCTCAATGTGGGGCTGGAAGGAGAGGGAGGAGTCGAGGATTACCCCGAGGCACTTGGCATGGGGGACTGGGGAGAGAGAGCAGTCAATGACACAGATGGATAGGTCGGGTAGTGGGGGAGAGTTTCTTGGGGGGAAGACGATGAAATCAGTTTTGCCCATGTTGAGCTTAAGGAAGCAAGCAGAGAAAATGGATGAGATGGCAGAAAGGCATTGTGGAATTTTGGAAAGTAGGGAGGTGATGTCGGGTCGGGACAAGTAGATTTGGGTGTCGTCGGCGTAGAGGTGGTACTGAAGGCCGTGGGACTCAATGAGTTGCCCTAGGCCAAGAGTGTATATGGAGAAAAGTAGCGGTCCCAGGACTGATCCTTGGGGGACCCGACAGATAGAGGGGTAGGGCGAGGAGGAGGTGTTGGAGTGGGAGACGCTGAAGTTCCGGTCCGCAAGGTATGAGGAGATCCAAGAGAGGGCTAGGTGAGTGATGCTGAGGGATTCCAGGATGCGGAGAAGAAGGGAGTGGTCGACAGTGTCAAAAGCGGCAGACAGGTTGAGGAGGAGGAGGGTGGAGTAGTGTCGCTTGCTCTTGGCGGTCAGTAGGTCGTTGGTGACTTTGGTCAGGGCTGTTTCGGTGGAGTGGTGGGGTCGGAAACTGGATTGTTGGCAGTCAGAGAGGGAGCAGGAGGAGAGGTGAGAGGACAGTTCAGAATGGACGTGCTGTTCAAGTAGTTTAGAGGCGAAAGGGAGAAGAGATATGGGGCGATAGTAAAATACAGAGTTTGGGTCGAGGGAGGGTTTTTCGAGGATGGGCGTGATTAGGGCGTGTTTGAAGGCCAAGGGGAAGGCGCCAGTAGTAAGTGATAGGTTGAAGAGATGGGTTAGGGCTGGGATGAAAACAGAGGTGAGTTTTGGAATGAGGTGGGATGGGAGTGGGTCGTGGGCGCTGGTGGTGAGGTGTGATTTTGACATGAGGGAGGAAAGTTGGTCTTCAGTTATGGGGGGGAAGTGGCTAATGGAGGAAGAGAGCAATGTAGGTAAGAGGGGGAGCTGTGGGGACAGTGGGCCAAAGCTGTTTCTGATTTTGTCAATCTTTTTCTTGAAGAAGTTCGCAAAGTCTTCAGGAGAGATGAGGGGAGAGGGAGGAGGAGCGGGCGGACGGAGTAAGGAATTCAACGTTTTGAAGAGCTGTTTGGGATTGTGGGACAGGGAGCTTATTAGGGATGAGAAGAAGGCTTGTTTGGCGGTAGCAAGTGCAGTCTTGAAGTCAGTGAGGGATTGTTTGAACAAGACAAAGTGCTCGGAGGTGCGGGACTTTTTCCATCTCCTCTCGGCGACCCTGGATGCCTGCCTCAGGTTTTTAGTGAGGGTGGTGTGCCAGGGTTGCCTGTTTGTGCATGGAGCGTGTAGTGTGAGGGGGGCGGCTAGGTCGAGGGCGTTGGCTATTGTGGTGTTGTATAGGGTGGTGGCAGCGTCTATGTCACATGTGGAAGTTATGTCGGTGAGAGTGAGGAGGGATTCTGAGAGTAAGGGAAGATTAAGATCTTTTAGGTTTTGGCGAGGGTGATCTAGTTTGCAGAGAGGGGGTAGCATGGCGGGGGAGGAGAGGGAGGAGAAGGTCAAGAGATTGTGGTCAGACAGGGGGAGTTCTGAGTTTGTGAGGTTAGAGAGGGAGCAAAGGCGGGTAAAGATGAAGTCAAGTGTATGGCCATTTTTATGGGTGGCAGAGGAGGACCATTGGGAGAGCCCAAAGGAAGTGGTTAGGGAAAGAAGTTTAGAGGCGGTTGGGCGGGGAGAGTCAATGGGGATACTGAAGTCACCCATGATGATGGTGGGGATGTCAACGGAAAGGAAGTGAATTAGCCAGGTGGTGAAGTGGTCAAGGAAGGACGCGGTGGGTCGAGGGGGGCGGTAGATGATGGCCAGCTGAAGGTTGCAGGGGGAGAAGATACGGACCGAGTGAGCTTTGAAAGAGGGGGCAGTGATGGAGGGGGGCAGGGAAATAGGGGTGAAGGCGCAGGAGTTGGACAAGAGTACGCCGACGCCACCACCATGTTTGCCAGAGGGGCGGTGGGTGTGGACAGACTGAGGCCGCCATAAGATAGTGCAGCAGGGGAGGGGTTGGGCCCGATCTCAGTGATACCAAGGAATGATATTTCCTTAGACATGAAGAGTTTGTGGATGTATGGGAGTTTATTGCAGACTGAGCGTGTGTTCCAGAGTGCGCCAGGTAGAAGGGTTGGGGGGGCAGGGGTTGGGGGAATGGGTCTAAGGTTGGTGGGGTTGCGAGGGTTAGTGGTGCTGAGGTTGCGAGGGTTAGCGATGGGCCGTGGATGTGGGGAGAAGGTGGTTGTGGTGATATGGCGGGGGGTGGCCAGGTTTGGGGGAGATGTCGCCAGCAAGGAGGAGGAGTAAGCTGAGAGTTAGCAGGTGGGAGCAGGAGAGCTTACGTGGCGGGCGTGCTTTTTTGGTGATGGAGGATTGAAAGTGAAGGAATAGGTCGGAGAAGTAGGTGAGGTGGTTAGGTAGGATGGAGGGTGAGGGAAGTATTTCATTGCTAGGAGGAGGGATAAGTGGGGGTAGTAGGAAGTGGAGAAGGATGGGAGTGAGATTGAAGAGCAGTGGAAACATTGTTATGGTGAGCGGGGAATGAGAGGGGTGTGGAGACCCGGGGGTCAGTGGGTGCTCTTGTCCGCTGGCCCAGCCGCCTTTATAAAGACAGCCTGGACCAGAGCTCATCCCCAAACTGAACGCCCGAGCTCCTTAGCCGTGGGTGGAACACTACTCAGACAACACACGGTGTGGGAACCACAATATTAAGGCTTTATTGGTTAACAGTTAACAGTTAACAGCATATATAACACATAATCAAGCACAACACACAATGTAACAGGCAACAGAGTCTCACCCTTCCACTGCCTCACCAGGGATTAGAATATAGCACAGCAAAGTCTATAACCAGGTGACTGGATCATCCCAACCTGGGTTGCTTCCTTATGCAGTCTTTGTCATCACAGGTGAATCCGATAATTCGATGCTGAAGTCCTTGTGGTCTTATAGTCCAGTTTCTGATCCCCTTGGTCAGCAGCAAAATGCCTAGGCCGGGGTTATGGCCGGCCAATCGGATCCGAAGATCCTAGATTAGCTGCCTTTATCAAGTCCAGTGCAACTCTAGCTGGGACTGAAATCCCTAGGCTGAGGGCACTAGACAGAATCTAACTCTGTTTAATGAACAGTCTTCCTGATATACCCTCAGCCCTCATTGCAGGATATTGGGGACTTCACGATTGGTGGAATAAGACTGTCTTTTCATTGGCTGCGTCTCAAGCCTCTTATAAACATTTTTAGTCATATTGCAGTCCAGGCAAGAGAGAGCCAAATACTGATTGATATAGCACCTAGCAGTAATACAATGGAATTCTAGTAGGGACATTTAGTCTGCAATCAATGACATTTTAACAATGGTAGCTGAGTCTATTTACATAGTGTCCACATGTAATTACAGTGGCATACTAACAGGATTAAGTCCCTCTGACCTTACAGAAGAGATAATTGCATTACATACGTTGACATCATCAAACATCTGCAAGACATGTATTTACACTGGGTTGCTTATCAAAAAGTAGGGAATAAAATACAATACCTAGCGTCTAGAGGCAAGATAATTACATTACATACGTCAACAATAGGTATATAAAATACAGTCTGGCTAGATTTTAAGAACTTAACTCCTGAGTGGCATATCACAAGTTGCAACAAAATACCATACTGTCTGGGTTACATAAGAAATCATCATATGTTCTACATTAAAGGAGTCCATTTCATCACAAGGGGTAGCAGGGGTCAGTGGTAGCAGGGGTCAGAAGCTGAGGGGGGAAAGCTGTGGTGATGGACAAATGGGGGTCAGATGAAGCAGCCGGGGGTCAGATGAAGCAGCGGCGGTTGGATGAAGCAGCCGTGGGACGGATGGGGCAGCCGGGGGGTCAGATGAGGCAGCCTTGAGATGAAGCAGCTGGGAGTCAGATGAAGCAGCTGGGGGTCAGATGAAGTAGCCGCGGGTCATATGAAGCAGCCGGGGGTCATATGAAGCAGCCGGGGGTCATATGAAGCAGCCGGGGGTCAGATGAAGCAGCCCGGGGTCACATAAAGCAGCCGTGGGTCAGATGAAGCAGCCGTGGTCATAGAGAGCGGGTCAGATGAAGCAGCCAGGGGTCAGATGAAGCAGCCGGGGGTCAGATGAAGCAGCCGGGGGTCAGATGAAGCAGCCGGGGTCAGATGAAGCAGCAGCCAAGGGTCAGATGAAGCAGCAGCCAGGGGTCAGATGATGCAGCAGCTGGGGTCAGATGATGCAGCAGCCAGGGTTCAGATGCAGCTGTGGGGGATTAGTGCAGCCAGAGGGGACAGATACAGCCTGGGGGGTCAAGATGCAGCCCGGGGGACCAGGTGCAACCAGGGGGTCGTATGCAGGCAAGGGCACGTATAGCCTCCGGGCACCCGCTCTATACACGGAGCATCGGCGGGCCCTCTGGTCCAGCGGTCCTGGGGCCAAACTTCCCGAAGAATAACATGAGCAGATATATTGTAAAACTATAGGAAGGGTTCTTGCTAAGATTAGGCATTGATTTCAGAGGTAAATGGGTAGGGCTACTGAGGGCCCCCAAAATTACAGAGCCTACTCCGTTCCTCAAGTGTAGAGGCAGTCCTGAAGGCAATAGGATGATGACGGATCATTCTGTTTTTTCACATATCAGAAATTGGCGTGTGAATGAGTAGTAGATTTCTGCTGCGTCTTTTCTATGTGACTTATAGCAAACACCTTTCTGAAGCTCAGCCTCGTCTTTGTGTCTTAACCTGAGATCTCCCCGACTGTTCTCTGATCCTAACACATTTGTCCTTTTATTTCTTCTGCTTTCAGCGATGGCGTCTGCAGGTCTTGTAAAGTTGCTGGACTGTGCCGTCTGTCTGAGCCTGTATACAGATCCTGTAACCCTGAGATGTGGACACAGCTTCTGCCGGGGCTGTATGGATCAGATGATGAATACACAGGACGAGTCTGGAGATTATTCCTGTCCTGAATGTAGAGAACAATTTCAGGAGCGGCCGACACTGAAGAGGAACATAACTCTGTGTAAAGTAATGGAGAATATCCGGTCTACACCTGGGAATGATCCCTCAATCCTCTGCACTTACTGTGTGGACTCTCCTGTACGGGCTGTGATATTCTGTCTGGAGTGTGAGGCTTCTATGTGTCATAATCACCTAAAAGATCACATTAAGGAAGAAGAACACGTCATACCAGATCCCAGCACTTCTCTGGAGAAACGGAAATGTTCTGTCCATAAAGAGGTGCTGAAGTATTACTGCATGGAGGACGGAGCTTGTATCTGTGTGTCCTGCACCCTGACCGGAGAACATCGGGGACACCGGGTGGAGACACTGGATGAGGCCTCTGAGAAGAAGAGGAAACACCTGAGAAATGTCCAGGAGAATCTGATCAGAAAAATACAGAAGACAGAGGAAAAAGTCCAGAGTCTGGAGGATCTCAGGAGAAAAGAGCAAGATAAAATAGTTGCAGAAGCCGAGAGAGTCACTGCCCTGTTTATAGACATCAGGAGACGGGTGGACGACCTGGAGAAGAAGGTCCTGAGTGACATCTCCAGGTGTGAAGAGAAGATGTCACTGTCACATGTGATCCAGAAACTGGAAATAAAGAAGGACGAGCTGTCCAGGAGGATGAGGCACATTATGGAGCTGTGTAACATGACTGATCCACTGACTGTCTTACAGGAACCAGACACCGGTGACTTGTGTGATCCTGAGGAGGAGGGAGGTGATGAGGACACAGGGGGACATGATAGAGATAATGAGGACACAGGAGGACATGATGGAGGTGATGAGGACACAGGAGGACATGATGGAGGTGATGAGGGCACAGGAGGACATGATGAAGGTGATGAGGACACAGAAGGACATGATGGAGGTGATGAGGACACAGGGGGACATGATGGAGGTGATGAGACCACAGGGGGACATGATGGAGGTGATGAGACCACAGGGGGACATGATGGAGGTGATGAGGGCACAGGGGGACATGATGGAGGTGATGAGGGCACAAGAGGACATGATGGAGGTGATGAGGCCACAGGGGGACATGATGGAGGTGATGAGGACACAAGAGGACATGATGGAGGTGATGAGGACACAAGAGGACATGATGGAGGTGATGAGGCCACAGGGGGACATGATGGAGGTGACCGGGGTGTGGAGCTGATCTCCCACATATCACGCACATTATCTGATATAATAAGAGGTGTAAATGTGATCTATGTACAGGATCCTGCAGACATATTACTGGATGTAAACACGGCTGATAATGATCTCCTTATATCAGACGACCTGAAAACTGCGACCTGGACAGAAATAAGACAGAATCGTCCAGAAACAGCAGAGAGATTCGAAGTGTCATCAGGTGATGAGCAGGAGGGGATTTACCTCAGGACGACATTACTGGGATGTGGAGATCAGTGGATCGTGGTGGAGTGTGGGGATGTGTTATCGCAGTGTAGTGAGGAGGGGAGGTTGGTCATACATTGGATATAATAACAAGTCCTGGGGTTTATATGGGATGTATTATAATATTTGTTCAGTGATGCATGACAGTAATGTGATCCAGTTACCTCACCCGATCCCCAGTGATGTAGTCAGGATATATCTGGATTATGAGGCCGGGCAGCTGTCCTTTTATGCCCTGTGTGACCCCATCAGACACTTACACACCTTCACTGCCGCCTTCACCGAGCCCCTTCATCCTGTGTTACGTGTATATAAGGTTCTATAAAGATATTGGGGAGCAGCAGACGACATCTTTCATCACCATAGAGAATGATCGGGGTCTTATAATCTGCTCTATATGATCTATGAAGTGTCCTCAGGTTGTAATACAGATGATAAAATGCCGCCACAGTAAATGTCCTCTGGATGAGGTCTGAGTGTTTTTCTCCTTTTTATGTTTACGAGTTTGTACCCAGTTTTCTCCCCTGTTCCTCCCTTTTCCTATCATTGTCACCTTGGTAAACTCTCCGAGTTCTGTCTTGTCTTGTCTGTAGAGAACGCCCCAGGATAGATCGTGCTGCAGTGTAAGGTATCACACATGATCCGCTCGGGGGGACACTGATTGGGGTTATTTACTTTTATTCCGACATCTATTCACAGCAAGATTTTTAAGAATATTTGTTACACTTTCAATAAAGAAATGTTATATTATTTAACAAACGTCTCTCTTTTCTTTGGTAAGTCGGCCTGGCTAGGTGATGTGTAAATTTAAGGTTGTGATCACAGGTTACAACTATGGCAATAACACAATGTGTGAACGCCGCCTTAGACACAAAGGGGATGTAAATCCAGGGGGAGATTTATAAAAACTGGGACAAAGGAAAAGGTGAATCATCTCCCATAATGACCAATCAGATCCTTCCTCTCATTCCTCAGTGACCCTGTGACATGTGACAGCCGAGCTGATTGGCTTCTATGGGAACTTTCTCCGCTTTTTGTTTTCAGTTTCACATTTTTTGCATTTTTTAATACATATTAAAGGTTTATAAAGATTTATTAGTAAAGTCCTGAGACATTATACTGTACTAACAATCATACACCGTAGATGCTGTGACTTCCAGATATTTATCAGACTCCTGACACCTCGTTACTTACTAGTAAATCATCGTCTAATGCTCCGTTCCCTTTGGGGCCATTTTGAATCGGCAGCAGATTTTCTATTGCAGTCATTTTGCACTTTATTTGCAGATTTTCCCCACAGACTTGAGTAAGGTGTAGACATTATACTATTATTATCATTACTTATTTATATAGCGCCATTATATTCCATGGCGCTTTACATGCTAAAAGGGGCAGACTAGGACAAGTAACATAGTAACAATACAAGTAACAATAAAAGTGGACAAGTCGGTCGTAAAGATACAAGAGGGGAGAAATCCTGTCCGCGAGGGCTCACAGTCTATATGGGGCGGGTGGGGATACAGTGGGAGGGGGAAGTTCCAGTCGTGAGGCGGTGTGGTGGACCGGATCTCATTATACAGAGAAATATTGCATATGTGATTTTATTGCAATTCTGCTGTGTAAAAAAAGATATGTTGGGACAGTCTCTTGTTGTCCTGCCCTCAAATACCCACGTTCTATTTACTCCTGAAGATCCACAAAGATTCCCTTACTCCACCGGGACGCCCGATCGTGCCTGGCATTGGGGGTCTCTATAAATCGATGTCAGTTGATTGACTTTCATCTCAATCTCTTGGCAGAGACCCTTCCATCATATGTCAATGACACAACAGACGTCCTAAATCGGGTTGATGGCATTTTTGTGTAATTTGACATGCTTATCATTTCAGCTGATGTCGAGTTTCTCTATTCATGCATTTGCCATACCCTACGTATAGAGGCGGTTCACTTCTTCTTGGGACTAGCAGAGTGGATGGCACGATGAGTGATTTGATTGTTGAGCCACTCTACTTTGTCCTGATCCATCACTTTTTCATTTTCAAGGACATTTTCTATTTGAAGGAACGCTGCCTGCATGCCTTCAAACGCCAATCCCTTCCTAGGATATTAGGAGAAATTTATTTTTGGTAATGGGCGCTGTGGGTGACGCCTATGTGTAGTGCTGGATGGGTTATATAGTAGACTAGCTGTGAGCCCGATTCTAAAGAATCGGGTAGTCTAGAATCCATATATAGTTTATTTACGAATATTTAGGGGAGTGCGGTGAAATTAATTGTGTGTATACAGGTGGTTCAGTGGTTAGCATTGTATATGGTGGCTCAGTGGTTAGCACTGTATATGGTGGCTCAGTGGTTAGCACTGTATGGTGGCTCAGTGATTAGCACTGTATATGGTGGCTCAGTGGTTAGCACTGTAGGGTGGCTCAGTGGTTAGCACTGTATATGTTGGCTCAGTGGTTAGCACTGTATACGGTGGCTCAGTGGTTAGCACTGTATATGGTGGCTCAGTGGTTAGCACTGTATATGGTGGCTCAGTGGTTAGCACTGTATGGTGGCTCAGTGGTTAGCACTGTATGGTGGCTCAGTGGTTAGCACTGTATGGTGGCTCAGTGGTTAGCACTGTATGGTGACTCAGTGGTTAGCACAGTATGGTGGCTCAGTGGTTAGCACTGTATATGGTGGCTCAGTGGTTATCACTGTATATGGTGGCTCAGTGGTTAGCACTGCGCGGTGGCTCAGTGGTTAGCACTGCGCGGTGGCTCAGTGCTTAGCAAAGTACGGTGGCTCAGTGGTTAGCAGGAGTATGGTGGCTCAGTGGTTAGCAGTGAGTGCGGCGGGCAGAGTGGTAAGCGCAGTGCGGCGGGCAGAGTGGTCAGCGCAGTGCGGCGGGCAGAGTGGTTAGCGCAGTGCGGTGGGCAGAGTGGTCAGCAGAGGACAGAGGCACTCTGCCTGTCATAGTCTTCCCCACCACGGCATTTTCACTCCGCCGTCCCCAGCATCTTGGCTCCACTCATGCAGAGCATTGCTCCTGTGCAGCCTCCTCTCTGCTGAGTATTGCTCCTGTGCAGCCTCCTCTCTGCAGAGCATTGCTCCTGTGCAGCCTCCTCTCTGCAGAGCATTGCTCCTGTGCAGCCTCCTCTCTGCAGAGCATTGTTCCTGTGCAGCCTCCTCCTCTCTGCAGAGCATTGCTCCTGTGCAGCCTCCTCCTCTCTGCAGAGCATTGCTCCTGTGCAGCCTCCTCTCTGCTGAGTATTGCTCCTGTGCAGCCTCCTCTCTGCAGAGCATTGCTCCTTTGCAGCCTCCTCTCTGCAGAGCATTGCTCCTGTGCAGCCTCCTCCTCTCTGCAGAGCATTGTTCCTGTGCAGCCTCCTCCTCTCTGCAGAGCATTGCTCCTGTGCAGCCTCCTCCTCTCTGCAGAGCATTGCTCCTGTGCAGCCTCCTCCTCTCTGCAGAGCATAGCTCCTGTGCTGCCTCCTCCTCTGAGCAGAGCATTGTTCCTGTGCAGCCTCCTCTCTGCAGAGCATTGCTCCTGTGCAGCCTCCTCTGTGCAGAGCATTGGTCCTGTGCAGCCTCCCCTCATGCAGAGCAATGCTACTGTGCAGCCTCCTCTCTGCAGAGCATTGCTCCTGTGCAGCCTCCTCTCTGCAGAGCATTGCTCCTGTGCAGCCTCCTCTCTGCAGAGCAATGCTCCTGTGCAGCCTTCCCTCATGCAGAGCAGTGCTCCTGTGCAGCCTCCTCTGTGCAGAGCATTGCTCCTGTGCAGCCTCTTCTCTGCAGAGCATTGCTCATGTGCAGCCTCCCCTCTGCAGAGCATTGCTCCTGTGCAGCCTCCCCTCTGCAGAGCAATGCTCCTGTGCAGCCTGCCCTCATGCAGAGCAATGCTCCTTTGCAGCCTCTTCTCTGCAGAGCATTGCTCCTGTGCAGCCTCCTCCTCTCTGCAGAGCATTGCTCCTGTACAGCCTCCCCTCATGCAGAGCAATGCTCCTGTGCAGCCTCCTCTCATGCAGAGCATTGCTCCTGTGGAGCCTCCTCTCTGCAGAGCATTGCTCCTGTGGAGCCTCCTCTCTGCAGAGCATTGCTCCTGTGCAGCCTCCTCTCTGCAGAGCATTGCTCCTGTGCAGCCTCCTCTCTGCAGAGCATTGCTCCTGTGCAGCCTCCTCTCTGCAGAGCATTGCTCCTGTGCAGCCTCCTCTCTGCAGAGCATTGCTCCTGTGCAGCCTCCTCTCTGCAGAGCATTGCTCCTGTGCAGCCTCCTCTCTGCAGAGCAGTGCTCCTGTGCAGTCTCCTCTGTGCAGAGTATTGCTCCTGTGCAGCCTCCTCTCTGCAGAGCATTGCTCCTGTGCAGCCTCCTCTGTGCAGAGCATTGCTCCTGTGCAGCCTCCTCTCTGCAGAGCATTGCTCCTGTGCAGCCTCCCTCTGCAGAGCATTGCTCCTGTGCAGCCTCCTCTCTGCAGAGCATTGCTCATGTGCAGCCTCCTCTCTGCAGAGCATTGCTCATGTTCAGCCTCCTCTCTGCAGAGCATTGCTCATGTGCAGCCTCCCCTCTGCAGAGCATTCCTCCTGTGCAGCCTCCCTCTGCAGAGCATTGCTCCTGTGCAGCCTCCTCTCTGCAGAGCAATGGTCCTGTGCAGCCTCCCCTCATGCAGAGCATTGCTCCTGTGCAGCCTCCCCTCTGCAGAGCATTGCTCCTGTGCAGCCTCTTCTCTGCAGAGCATTGCTCCTGTGCAGCCTCCTCTCATGCAGAGCAATGCTCCTGTGCAGCCTCCTCTCTACAGGAGGGGAGGAGGCCCCTATATAACACAGCACAGGAGGGGAGGAGGCCCCTATATAACACAGCACAGAGGGAGAAGGCCCCCTATATAACACAGCACAGAGGGAGGAGGCCCCCTATATAACACAGCACAGAGGGAGGAGGCCCCCTATATAACACAGCACAGGAGGGGAGGAGGCCCCCTATATAACACAGCACAGAGGGAGGAGGCCCCCTATATAACACAGCACAGGAGGGGAGGAGGCCCCATATATAACACAGCACAGAGGGAGGAGGCCCCCTATATAACAGCACAGAAGGGGAGGAGGCACGCTATATAACACAGCACAGGAGGGGAGGCCCTCTATATAACAAAGTACGGGGGGGGGGAGGTCCCATATATAACAGCAAAGGGGGGAGAAAACACGGTAAACAGCACAGAGGTTTCTCCTCACCCGTTTCCCGCCAATTTCGGTTTGTGGCCGCGCTGCTCCAGGCTCCGCCCCCACATAACTCAGGCGGGATAATGACGTCATGAGCGGCCGCCCCTCCCCCTCCTGAGCCTCCAGCACTGGACCTGGGATCATTCAGCAGGAGTAGAGCGGCGGACAGTGTGAGCTACACACCTGTCTGCACTGTATATCCCCCACTGCGCATGCGCTGCCAGGACCCGGAGACTGAACTGCTCTGGATCACGTTACAAAGTCTTCCCGCCAAAACAGATTTGTGCTGTAACCATAGCAACACGTATGTCCCTGTGGGAACCATGGCAACAGGTGTTTCTCTGTGGTCACCATAGCAACAGATGTGTCTCTGTGGTCACCATAGCAACAGATGTGTCTCTGTGGTCACCATAGCAACAGGTGTTTCTCTGGTCACCATAGCAACAGGTGTGTCTCTGTGGTCACCATAGTAACAGGTGTGTCGCTGTGGTCACCATAGTAACAGGTGTGTCCCTGTGGTCACCATAGTAACAGGTGTGTCCCTGTGGTCACCATAGTAACAGGTGTGTCCCTGTGGTCACCATAGTAACAGGTGTGTCCCTGTGGTCACCATAGTAACAGGTGTGTCCCTGGGGTCATTGTGGTGTTCTCCTCCCTCATTGGGTTCCTGCAGATGTAGAGTCTTGTGCTGGAGCTTTTCCTGTGTTTGCGGCCTGGACCTCAGTACTCCATAGTTATCACATTCCTGTGGGGAGAATGGGGTCTGACCTACCGCCGTCCACCTGACACCAGCGCCGGCCGCTCCGTGGTCTCTGACAACACAGGAAGAGGGGACATCACTGTTCCATCAGGTGTCGGACAGAGGCGACCTGTGATTGGCTGCTGGGGGGCCCCGCGCTCGGACGTGTCACTTGGAGCCACCGCTATCTTCAGCTATATCAGCGTGTTCAGCCAATGTAGATAAGCTCTACAGTAGAGCAGGGAGCCATGATCTTCCTGCACCGCCGCTCTCTGGAGAGCCATGATCATAGTGCACTGCCGCTCTCTGGGGAGCCATGATCTCCCTGCACCGCCGCTCTCTGGGGAGCCATGATCATCCTGCACCGCCGCTCTCTGGGGAGCCATGATCTCCCTGCACCACCGCTCTCTGGGAGCCATGATCTCCCTGCACCACCGCTCTCTGGGAGCCATGATCTCCCTGCACCACCGCTCTCCGAGGAGCCATGATCGCACTGCACCACCGTTCTCTGGGGAACCATGATCTCCCTGCACCGCTGCTCTCCAGGGAGTCATGATTTCACTGCACCGCTGCTCTTCAGGGAGCCATGATCTCTGTACACTACTGCTCTCTGAGGAGTCATGATCTCCCTGCACCGCCGCTCTCCGGGGAGCAATGATCTCCCTGCACCACCGCTCTCCGAGGAGCCATGATCGCACTGCACCACTGTTCTCTGGAGAACCATGATCTCCCTGCACCGCTGCTCTCCAGGGAGTCATGATTTCACTGCACCGCTGCTCTTCAGGGAGCCATGATCTCTGTACACTACTGCTCTCTGAGGAGTCATGATCTCCCTGCACCGCCGCTCTCCGGGGAGCAATGATCTCCCTGCACCTCCACACTCCGGGGAGCCCTAATCTATCTGCACCGCTGCTCTCCGAGGAGCCATGATCTCCCTGCACCGCCGCTCTCCGGGGAGCAATGATCTCCCTGCACCGCCGCTCTCCGGGGAGCAATGATCTCCCTGCACCGCCGCTCTCCGGGGAGCAATGATCATCCTGCACCGCCGCTCTCTGGGGAGCCATGATCTTTATGCACTGCCGCCTCGGGGAGCCATGATCTCCCTGCACCGCCCCCTCTGGGGAGCCAATGATCTCCCTGCACCGCCGCTTCTCCGGGGAGCAATGATCATTCTGCACTGCCGCTCTCTGGGGAGCCATGATCTTTATGCACCGCCGCTCTCCTGGGGAGCCATGATCTCCCTGCACCGCCGCTCTCTGGGGAGCCATGATCTCCCTGCACCGCCGCTCTCCGGGGAGCAATGATCTCCCTGCACCGCCGATCTCCATTCTCCACACCACAACTTGCTTCACCACCTTCACATTTTTCATTTTTTCCTGCCCTTCTTCCAAGTACCAGATCTTCTTTATTTTTCCGTCATTATAACAGTGTGATGGCTTGTGTTTTGCTGGATGAGTTGTACTTTTGGATGATTCCATTCATATTACCATATTGTGTACTGGTAAACGGGAAAAAAATTAAAGTGCGGCAAAATTGCAAAAAAGTGCAAATTAGGATGCTTTCACATCAGCGGTAATCGCTGATCGCGGCAGTTGCGGTGAAAAAAACGCAATTGCTGCGATTACCGCATAACGGCCGCACTTGCGGTTCACTTGCGGCAAGCACCATGCAATGGCTTGCGGTAAGTGTGCGGCAGGTATGGCAAGTGCGGTTTCGGCAGATGTGGCCGCGAGAAAACCGCGGCTGACCGCGTTTTTTTTGCGGCTGCATTGCCGCACCTGCCACAAGCCCCATAGACATTGCATGGGACTTGCCACAGTTGAACTGCAAGTGCGGCCGTTATGCGGTAATCGCGGCAATTGCGGTTTTTTTCACCGAAACTGCCGCGATCAGCGATTACCGCTGATGTGAAAGGGGCCTTACACAATTTTTTTTCGTGGGGAAGGTGGGGGGCTTATTCATCATTTTCACTATATGGAAATCCTGGTGAGTGTGATTCTCCAGGTCAGTACGAGCGCACAGACACCAAACATGGAGAGTTTTATTTGTAAAGACATTCAGAAATTTGTTCATCCCCACATTTTGCTTTTGTCCCTGTTTTCTGTGACCCGTAACCTTTTATTTTTGGGATCTGGGGCTGTGAGGGATGATTTTTTGCACCGTGACGTTTTTACTGACTCCATTTTGGGGTAGATACGAGGTTTTGGTCGCCTGTTATTGTATTCTATAGGAACGTTGTGACGACCAAAAAAACATAATTCTGGGTTTTGATATTTTTATTTTGACGTTGACTTATCTGATTAATTTATTTTATATTTTGATAGATCCGACTTTTATGAACGCAGCGATACCAAATATGTGTATTTTTAATTTTTATAGGGCAAAAAAGGGCGAGATTTCAACTTTTGTGGCTTCTAATTTTTTTCATATTTTTAAAACTTTTTTTCACTCTTTGTTGTAGTTACTGGTCCTCTTAG
>JARQOC010000006.1:18042470-18089943 GCA_033576535.1 Allobates femoralis
TACAGTAAAGAATCCGCGTCTGTGATTATGATTAAACCTTCCTCCAAAATATTCTACTTTTCTGAGATAATGATCTTCATCAGTGATCTGGATCAGATTGTCATCAGTGCTTGGTTAGTTTTACCATAAGTGTTTTCTCATTATCTTGTCTTGTAGTAATGCCCCATCATGCTCCCCTTCTTGTAGTAATGCCCCATCTTGTAGTAATGCCCCATCATGCTCCCCATCTTGTAGTAATGCCCCATCTTGTAGTAATGCCCCATCATGCTCCCCATCTTGTAGTAATGCCCCATCTTGTAATAATGCCCCATCATGCTCCCCATCTTGTAGTAATGCCCCATCTTATAATAATGCCCCATCATGCTCTCCATCTTGTAGTAATGCCCCACCATTATCCCCTTCTTGTAGTAATGTCTCATCTTAATTAATGCCCCATCATAAAAATTTCTCCAAATACTTAACGTGTACATGGACCTTGCAAATCCTGAGGTAAAAAACACCCAATACTGAACATCTGCACAAGGCCTTACATATACTGAGGTAAAAACACCAAATACTGAACATCTGCACGAGGCCTTACAGATACTGAGGTAAAAACACCAAACACTGAACATCTGCACGAGGCCTTACATATACTGAGGTAAAAACACCAAATACTGAACATCTGCACGAGACCTTACAGATACTGAGGTAAAAACATCATATACTGAACATCTGCATGAGGCCTTACAGATACTGAGTAAAAACACCATATACTGAACATCTGCACAAGACCATACAGATACTGAGGTAAAAAACACCAAATACTGAACATCTGCACGAGTCGTTATAGATACTGAGGTAAAAAAACAAACACTGAACATCTGTACGAGGCCTTACAGATACTGAGGTAAAAAACACCAAATACTGAACATCTGCACGAGGCCTTACAAATACTGAGGTAAAAAACACCAAATACTGAACATCTGCACGAGGCCTTATAAACACTGAGGTGAAAACACCAAATACTGAACATGTGCACAAGACCTTACAGATACTGAGGTAAAAACACCAAATACTGAACATCTGCACGAGGCCTTACAGATACTGAGGTAAAAAACACCAAATACTGAACATCTGCACGAGGCCTTATAAACACTGAGGTAAAAACACCATATACTGAACATCTGCACAAGACCTTACAGATACTGAGGTAAAAAACACCAAATATTGAACATCTGCACGAGGCCTTTCATATACTGAGGTAAAAACAGCAAATACTGAACATCTGTACGAGGCCTTACATATGCTGAGGTAAAAACAGCAAATACTGAACATCTCCACGAGGCCTTACAAATACTGAGGTAAAAAAAACACCATATACTGAACATCTGCACGTGGTCTTATATATACTGAGGTAAAAACACCATATACTGAACATCTGCACAAGACCTTACATATACTGAGGTAAAAAACACCAAATACTGAACATCTGCACGAGGCCTTACAGATACTGAGGTAAAAAACACCAAATACTGAACATTTGCGCGAGGCCTTACAAATACTGAGGTAAAAAACACCATATACTGAACATCTGCACGTGGTCTTAGACAATGTACACACAGGACATTTTTGCTGTATTTTTTTCTTCAGCAAAACCTGATATCTGTATTTTTGCCAGCAGAAAAAGCACTAAAACTAAACCAAAAAGCAGCAAAAACACAGAATCTACCATTTACATGCCGCTTCCTTTAAAAATGCTGCAAAATCCAAGCTGTGCTCCATTTCAGTCAATAAAAATAAAGCAAATGAAAAAATTAATAAAAAACCATGCACAAAATACTGCAAAAACACCCTGTGTGACCAAAACTTAACTACTGAGGTGAAAAAGTCATTAAATACTGCACAAGGCCTTAGGCCCCTTTGGCTGGGGTCACACACACAGATATTTGTGCAGATATTGTTCACAGATCTCTGGTTGCAGTGAAATCATGGACACATGGTTCCATTTTGTGGCTGTGTACAAATGTAACAATCTGTCCATGATTTCACTGCAACCAGAGATCTGTGAACAATATCTGCCCAGATATCTGTGTGTGTGACCCCAGCCTTTCACTGATCGTGGCAGATGCGGCGGATTTACCGCATCTGCCACCTAACCTATGGGGCTTACGGCAGGTGCGGCAGGTGCGGTTTAGGCACTTGCGGCAGCTGCAGCCGTGAAAAAAAGTCGTATGCAGCGTTTTTTTCATGGTTGCAGCTGTCGCAAGTGCCAAAGCCGCAACTATACCGCACTTGCCGCACCTGTCGCAAGCCCCGTAGACCTTGCATGGGGCTTGCCGCAGGTGAACCGCAAGTGTGACGGTTAGGTGGCAGATGCGGTAAATCCGCCGCATATGACGCATTCAGTGAAAAACGCTGATGTGGAAGGGGCCTTAGGCTATATTCACACAGGGTGTTTTTTATGCAGGAAATCCTGATCTCTTGGCAGTAAAAAAAAAGAGCTGCAGCTTTTTATTAGCATGTACCGTATATACTTGAGTATAGGCCGAATTTTTCAGCACAAAAATTGTGCTGAAGAGTCCCCCCTCGGCTTATACTTGAGTCACTCGTTATTTGATGTGGGGGGGGGACAGTCACCGGGGGCTGGAGGAGGCAGGAGGGGGCTGCAGTGACAGCGGGAGGTCACGTGGGGCCGCTCACTAGTGTAATGAATATGCACTGCATCCCCTGTCCATCAGCGGCAGCACATATTACGTTACACTAAGTGTACTTGCGCCCCCCCTTCCCCATTACAGTATCTGGCCTCCATGCTGCAGCACAACAAAACAATAAAGCATTTATACATCACCTTTCTGGTGCATCCTGCAGGGTGTCATGTGACCGACGGCGCAGAAGTGACATCATTGCTGCGCCGGTCAAATGACACCGGCACAGGCAGGAAGACCGGGGATGCGGCGGTGCCTGCAGGGATGCGGCGGAAAGGTAATGTATAAATGCTTTGTTGTTTTAACATGTGCCGCAGCATGGGGGCCAGATACTGTGATGGGGGGTGCTATATACAATGTTGGGGGCCATATACTGTGATGGGGGCACTGTATACAATGTTGGGGGCCAGATACTGTGATGGGGGCTATATACAGTGTTGGGGTCCAGATACTATGATGGGTGGGTCTATACACATTGATGGGGGGCATGTGCCAGCATGGGGGGCTATAGCTAATGATGGGGGGGAACATGTGCCAGCATGGGGGGCTATAGATAATGATGGGGTGCATGTGCCAGCATGGGGGGCTATAGATAATGATGGGGAGGGTCATGTGCCAGCATGGGGGGCTATAGCTAATGATGGCGGGCATATGCCAGAATGGGGGGCTATAGATAATGATGGGGGGCCTGTGCCAGTATGGGGGGCTATATACATTGATGGGGGGCATGTACCAGGATGAAGGGGCTATAAATAATAATGGGGGCTATGTACCAGGATGAGTGGGCTATATATATTGATAGGGGATATATACAGTGATAAGGGGCTATATACTATGTAAGAGGCTATATACAGTGATAAGGGGCTATATACTATATCAGGATGGGATAGGCTATATACCATTATGGGGTGACTATATACCGTGATGGGGGGTATTTACCATGATGGGGGGCTATTTACCGTGATGGGGGGGCTATTTACCAGGATGGGGGGCTATTTACCAGGATGGGGACAGATATACAAGGATGGGGGTTGCAGCATTTCCCACCCTAGGCTTATACTCGAGTCAGTAAGTTTCTCCAGTTTTTAGAGGTAAAATGAGGGGCCTCGGCTTATACTCGGGTCGGCTTATACTCGAGTATATACGGTACTTGCATTAAACCAGTTAAAAAGAAAAATGACACATGCTGGGGGAAACACATGCAGGAGGGAAGACACACTCAGGGAGGAGAGTACGAGCGCCCAATGGGGAAAAAGAAAGACGGAGCACCCAATGGAGAGAGAGAGGGAGCACCCAATTGAAAGAGAGAGAGAGGGTGTGCCCAATGAGGAGAGAAAGAGAGAAGGAGTGCCCAATGGGGGAGAGAGGGAGCAGCCAATGGAGAGAGAAGGCGAGCTCCCAATGGGGAGAGAGAGCACCCAATGCCCAATGGGGAGAGAGAGAGCACCCAATGAGGAGAGAGAGAATGCAAAATAGGTAACGAGAGAGTGAGCGACTAATGGGGGAGAGTGCCCAATGGGGAGAGAGCCCAATGGGGAGAGAGAGCTCCCAATGGGGAGAGTGAGAGCGCAATGGGGAAAGAGAGCGAGCACCCAATGGGGGAGAGAGTGAGAGAGCGCCCAAGGGGAGAGAGCCAGCGCCCAATGGGGAGTGAGCGCCCAATGGGGAGAGAGAGCGAGAGCCCAATGGGGAGAGAGAGAGCGCCTAATAGGAAGAGAGAGGAAGTGTCCAGTGGGGAGAGAAGGAGTACCTAATGGGGAGAGAGAGCAAGCGCCCAATGGGGAGAGAGAACAAGCGCTCAATGATGAGGGAGCAAGCGCAAAATACAGAGAGAGCACGAGTGGCTAATGGGGGAGAGAGTGCCCAATGGGAAGAGAGAGAGCCCAATGGGGAGAGAGAGCTCCCAATGGGAAGAGAGATCACTCAATGGGGAGTGAGAGAGATCACCCAATGAAGGAAAAGAGTAAGAGCGCCAAATGGGGAGAGAACCAGAGCCCAATAGGGAGAGAAAGCGCCCAATAGGGAGAGAGAGAGAACACCCAATGGGGAGAGAGAGAGCACATAATGGGGAGAGGGAGGGCCCAATGGGCAGAGAGAGAGCGCCCCAATGGGAGAGAGAGTGGGGGCCCAATGAGCAGAAAGCGAGCACCCAATGGGGAGAGAGCACCCAATGGAGAGAGAGCAAGCACCCAGTAGGGAGAGAGAGCTCCCAATGGGGAGAGAGTGAGGGAGTGCCCAGAGGGGAGATAGGGAGCACCTAATGAGGAGAGAGAGGGAGCGCCCAATGGGGAGAGAGCGTCCAATGGGGAGAGAGAGCGAACGCCCAATGGGGAAAGAGAGTGCACAATTGGGAGACAGAAAGAGGGTGAGCGCCCAATGGGGAGAGAGAGCAAACACCCAATGGGAAGAGAGAGCCAGTGCCCAATGGGAAGAGAGCGAGAGTGCCCAATGGGAAGTGAGAGAGCATCCAATGAAGGGAAAGAGTGAGAGAGTGCCCAATGGGGAAAGAGCCAGAGCCCAATAGGGAGAGAGTGAGTGCCCAATGGGGAGAGAGAGAGCGCCCAATGGGGAGAGAGAACACCCAATGGGGAGAGAGCGCCCAATGGGGAGAGGGACCACCTATGGGGAGAGAGCACGTAATGGAGAGAGAGCGAGCGCCCAATGGGTAGAGAGAGCCAGTTCCCAATGGGAAATAAACCTCTACTACCAGTACTCAGACGTCCCAGTGTCGTTGGTGTATTTTCCTCTCTGGCAGCAGCGCGGACATTGAGGTACTTCGTCCAAAATACCTGATCACAGTTCCCAATGGGGAGAGAGAGCGCCCAATGTGGGGAGAGAGAGTGCCAATGGGGAGAGCGCACGAGTGCCCAATGGGGAGAGAGAGCAAGCACTCAATAAGGTGAGAGAGCGAGAGAGCATCCAATGGAGAGAGAGCCAGCATCCAATGGGGAGAAAGAGCGAGTGCCCAATTTGGAGAGAGCGCCCAATTGGGAGAGAGAGAGCGCTCAATGGGGCAAGAGAGCACCCAATGGGGATAGAAAACGCCCCCGATGGGGAGAGAGTGAGCTCCCAATGAGCAAAGAGTGAGTGCCCAATGGGGGGAGAGAGCGAGCACCCAATGGGAAGAGAGAGAGAGACCGCCAAATAAGGAGAGAGAGCACCCAATGGTGAGAGAGGTAGCATCCAATGGGGAGAGAGAGAGGGAGCACCCAATGGAGAGAGAGCATCAAATTGGGAGAGAGAATGAGTGCCCAATGGGGAAAGAAAGCACCCAGTGGGGAGAGAGAGCTCCCAAAGGGGAGAGAGAGAGCGATCTCCCAATGGGAAGAGAGAGAGCACCCAATGAAGGGAAAGAGTGAGAGAGCGCCCAATGGGGAGAGAGAGTGAGAGCCTAATGGGGAGAGAGAGAGCGCCCAATAGGGAGAGAGAACACCCAATGGGGAGAGAGAGCGAACGCCCAATTATTATTATTATTATTATTATTATTAATAGGGGGCGCCTAATGGGGAGAGAGAGAGAGAGAACCCAGTGGGGAGAGAGAGAGCGCTCAATGGGGCGACAGAGCGTCCAATGGGGATAGAGAATGCCCGATGGTGAGAGAGAGAGTGAGCACCCAATGGGGAGAAAGGAAGTGCCCAATGGGGGGAGAGAGCGAGTGCTCAATGGGGAAAGAGAGCGCCCAATGTGGAGACAAAGAGAGAAAGAGGGTGAGTGCCCAATGGGGAGAGAGATCAAGCACCCAATGGGGAGAGAGAGAGCCAGTGCCCAATGGGGATAGAAAGCGCCCAATGTGGGAAGCGAAAGTGCCCAATGAGGAGAGAGAGGACACCCAATGGGGAGAGAGCTCGAGCGCCCAATGGGGGAAAGAGAAAGAGCACTCAATGGGGTGGGAGAGAGAGCATCTAATGGAGAGAGCCAGTACCCAATTGAGAGAGAGAGCAAGTGCCCAATGTGGAGAGAGAGCGCTCAATGGGGCAAGAGAGCGCCCAATGGAGATAGAGAAGGGCCGATGGGGAGAGAGAGAGTGAGTGCCCAATGGGGAGAGAGTGAGGGCCCAATGGGGGGAGGGAGTGAGGCCGCCAAATGCGGAGAGAGAGCACCCAATGGAAAGAGAATGGGCGCACAATGGAGAGAGAGAGAGCGCTCAATGGGGAGAGAGAGAGCGCCCAATGGCAAGAGAGGGAGCGTCCAATGGGGAGATCGAGAGGGAGCGCCCAATGGGGAGAGAGCATCAAATTGGGAGAGAGAACAAGTGCCCAAAGGGGAAAGAATGCTTTGTAAAAATGGGGAAAGAAAGCACCAAATGAAGAGAGAGAGCTCCCAATGGGGAGAGAGAGAGCGCCCTAATGTGCACATGATCTGGAGGCACTGTGTCTTGGACGCAGTGGCTTCGGACCTGCGGGAGGCCACGGGTGAATGCAGGGAGACTGCAGACTCTCTGTGCCCACCATCTGCGTTGAGTGCAGGGTGGCTTTTCCCTGCATTCACCTACTGAGGCTTGCTCCCAAATCCACAACATTAAATTAACATGCTGCAGAGAAGTGGAAGAGCAGCAGCCCGCACCGCAGCTGAGATAACGCTGCAGTCAGGAGAAGCACAGTGAGCATGGGACATCTAGAAATCATCCACTGTGCAGGTGCTGTACAACACAGTGGTAATACACTGCATCCAAAACACTATTCCTGATCGTGTGCACACAGCCCTAAGCTTTACTATACAGCGCTTACAATAAAGAGATATAAAAGTGACACACAGAGATGCAAAACAGTCATAACATGAAATGGGAGAAAAGTCCACAAATACCTAAATTCCAGTCCCAAGATATTCTGAAGGAGAAATGAAGCCTGGATCAGTCTGGGCGACCTCCACATGTGCAGAGATCCCCTGTGTGGCCCCGGCTCTTTATCGGTTTGACCCTGGGATCCTGTGTCTAGGACGGCCTGGAATTGTAATATTCCAATCTCCGGTCTGTGATTGGACAATGGCTCGTTTACTAATGAATAATTAGCATTTCAAATGACCTGTTATTTCCAAGTTGGTAGAAAATTTCCATCAGAAAACAAATCCCTTCACTTTCTCTTTCCAGTCCCTTTTCCTGTGAATTGCCCCCCCCCCCCCCCAGAGGGTTTTATCACCTTTTCGATACCTTTGATAGAGAATGACTTCAGGCCTCCTTTGTTGTTATCACAAAGTGCTATGAAACCACAGAGTAGAAGACTGATGGCCAATGAACATTTATATATTATAGATCAATATTGATATTATTAAAGAGGACCTGTCACCCCCCCAAACATGATGATGTAATTGCGGCACTGAATGCATTCAGGGAAGGGGTCCCACATCCCTTGAGCCCCCCTGTACCCCGAGATAATTGAATTTGAAATCTTACACTGTGGAGCCAAAGAGGTGGGGTGTAGTGGCTGGAGCCACTTCTCTCCACAGGGCAATTTCACGCCCCCTGTATCTCTTTTCCTCCCTCCGCCGCCTCCCTCCTGTCACTCATGGTCTCCCTCGCCTGCTGCATGCCAAGCTGGATGCAGGCGCAGAGCGCGGGATTGTTTTGTGAAGGTGCTGGCCGACTGCCCCCCCTCCTGCGGTGATGTCACCGCTTATCCCGCCCTGCTCCATGTTAACCACAGAGCAGGGCGGGGAAAGGCGGTGATGTCACCACAGCAGGCGGCCGCCCTGCCTCCTGCCATGACGTCAGCGCATATCCGCGCCCTGCTCCATGTTAACTATGGAGCAGGGCGGGGAAAGGCAATGACATCACCTCAGGAGGCGGAGCAGGCGGCCAGCACCTTCACAAAACAATCCCGCGCTCTGCGCCTGCATCCAGCTTGGCATGCAGCAGGCAAGGGAGACCATGAGTGACAGGAGGGAGGCAGCGGACGGAGGAAAAGAGATACAGGGGGCGTGAAATTGCCCTGTGGAGAGAAGTGGCTCCAGCCACTACACCCCACCTCTTTGGCTCCACAGTGTAAAATTTCAAATTCAATTATCTCGGGGTACAGGGGGGCTCAAAGGATGGGGGAGCCCTTGCCTGAATGCAGCAGACATGCTGTGCAATTGTGCAAGTTCTCCCACTTCTCCAGACGAGGTCGGCCTGTAATTGATATCATAGGTGACCTCAACTATGAGAGACTAAATGAGAAAAATAATCCTAAGGGCAGAGTGTATATTAATGAGGAAAAAATGAACTTTTTTGAATTTACCAAAAGGCTGCAATGAAACAAAGAATAAAAAAAGGAAAGGGGTCTGAACACTTTCCATACCCACTGTATGGGATTAATTATAATTGAAGAAGAGAAAGAGAGAGATTACACTTTCATCTTCAGTAAAGGAAGACCTCCTGGTGTGGACAGTTAATTAAAACTTATCTATCTGCTGGAAAACAGACAGAAGGTCTGGGGTTTGTGCTGAAAAGTGTCAAATATGGCACTACAGTTCCTGGGACTCAAAGCTTCAAAGTGTCAACAAATGGTCTGTAACCAACAGAATATTTCCCATTTACTGTATAGAGAGGATGGGGAAAGCAGGAGATAGTGAATATGCAAGTTAGGCTGGGTTCACATTTGCTCACCATTTGGGCTGTGAACGCAGCGTCCCTGACCGCAGTAAAACGTAGGCACTATGCATTCCTATGTTTAAAATGGGAACACATAGTGCCTGTGTGTGGCTGCGTTCAAATGTGTTTGCATTCGGCTGCGCATAATTTATGCGCATGCCGAACGCAAAATGTTGGATTTTTTTGTGCGTTCGCTGGCGCTTGTATTATCAGCAAGCGTCCGCAAGCACACAAAGAATGAATGGAAGTCAATGGATCAGCAGTGTCCTCCGCATGACAGCTCAGGAGAACGCTGCAGATCACATTGAAATCTCTCCCAGCGTCCACCGCTGATCTCCCAGGGGACGCCACTGATCTCCCGGGGGACACCGCTGAACTCCCTGGAGATCAGCAGCAGACAGCGGGAAATCAGAGGCGGCCCCCAGGAAATCAGCTGGAGCAGCTGCTGATCTCCCGGCGATGGGCGCCGCTAATCTCCCGGTGGTGACGGTGCGGGAGATTTAAACAAACAGCTGATCTGACAGCTGTTTAAATCTCATGCGTCGACATCATCTATTTGGTGTCGGCGTGGGAGATTTAAACAGCTAACAGATCAGCTGATTGTTTAAATCTCCCGTGCCGACACCACCGGGGGATCAGTGGCGGCCGCGCGCTGATCTCCTGGCCGCCGCCAACACTTCTGATTGGCTGGCTGGGCACCATAATAAGTGAATGCATGCGGAGAATCTCCGCTGTGTTCACATCAGTATGGCAGTGTTTGCACTGCATTTGTGTCTGCATACCTGGTGCATGTGACTCGCCCAGGGTATGGGGAATCGGGTGGCTGGGCCCCTCTGGTACTGTTCGGGGTTGTCACTGGTGGCTGGCCCAGACCCGTGCCCTGGTGGACAGTGTAAAAAGGGGTAGAGTTTTTGGAATAATTTATAAAGTAAGGTTTCGTGACGCCACCTGTAGTACCTGGTGACTAAACACCAGCCGCCGGAGTCGGTGGTATTGCGGCTAGGGTGGAATAGCTCCCTACAGGTGGAGCTGGGCCTCTGGGGCAGTGATAGAGATGATTGTAGGGATGGAGTAACCTGTGGTGTAAAGTCAATAGTAGCTGGATAGAGAGGAATGAAGGTAATTCACTCTTCCCGGATACTTTACTTGGAACACACGTGAGATGAAATACACGGTTCACAGTTCATACAGTCTTGTAACACAGGTGACCAATCGGGTGGCTGTAAAGGGATGTAAAGCTGTCCAGAGGTACCCGCGGTATGCCTTAGTTAACTAACGCATGTCCTGTTTCTCCTGCCTTGGTTCAGCCCGTTAATCCCAGGCCCGGTGAGGTGCTGATGGAGTTCCCCTTTCTCTCCCGCTCCTGCTAGGACCGAGACCTATATCGAATATCGAATTAGAATATCATAAAGTTATTTTTTTTCAGTAATTCCATACATAAAGTGAAACACATCTATTATATAGAGTCATGAGACAACAAGGCACAATTAATTCAATAACAATTTACTTTAAATAAATAAAAACACTTCAGAATGTTGTGGGCTACAAATATGGTACTTTTATTAAGGATTACACATCCATAAATCAACCGTTAGAATATTTTCACCAATAAATATAATAAATAACCAATAACTCCTTTAATAAATAATATAAAAACGGTCCACCCAGGACGCTGGACAACCCATCAGTCCGAGTCTGGCATAGGCGAGGACCCCCCCACCGAAAACGAAAACAATGCTCCACAACATTCTGAAGGCCACATTAAAGATGTCAAGACCTATATCTGAAAGATGAATCAAATCAGATCTATAAAGACCTATAGCCCCCACCCTCCACATCTACAGTGTTGTCCAAAAGTATTGACACCCCTGCCATTCTGTCAGATAATACTCAGTTTCTTCCTGAAAATGATTGCAATCACAAATTCTTTGGTATTATTATCTTCATTTAATTTGTCTTCAATGAAAAAAAACACAAAAAGAATTGTCCTAAAGCCAAATTGGATATAGTTCCACACCAAACATAAAAAAGGGGTGGACAAAAGTATTGGCACCCTTAGAAAAATCATGTGATGTGTCTCTAATTTGTGTAATTAACAGCACCTGTAACTTACCTGTGGCACCTAACAGGTGTTGGCAATAACTAAATCACACTTGCAGCCAGTTGACATGGATTAAAGTTGACTCACCCTCTGTCCTGTGTCCTTGTGTGTACCACATTGAGCATGGAGAAAAGAAAGAAGACCAAAGAACTGTCTGAGGACTTGAGAAACCAAATTGTGAGGAAGCATGAGCAATCTCAAGGCTACAAGTCCATCTCCAAAGACCTGAATGTTCCTGTGTCTACCGTGCGCAGTGTCATCAAGAAGTGTAAAGCCCATGGCACTGTGGCTAACCACCCTAGATGTGGACGGAAAAGAAAAATTGACGAGAGATTTCAACGCAAGATTGTGCGGATGGTGGATAAAGAACCTCGACTAACATCCAAACAAGTTCAAGCTGCCCTGCAGTCCAAGGGTACAACAGTGTCAACCCGTACTAACCGTCGGCGTCTGAATGAAAAGGGACTGTATGGTAGGAGACCCAGGAAGACCCCACTTCTTACCCCGAGACATAAAAAAGCCAGGCTGGAGTTTGCCAAAACTTACCTGAGAAAGCCTAAAACGTTTTTGGAAGAATGTTCTCTGGTCACATGAGACAAATGTAGAGCTTTATGGGCAAAGGCATCAACATAGAGTTTACAGGAGAGATAAAGAGGCATTCAAAGAAAAGAACACGGTCCCTACAGTCAAACATAGCGGAGGTTCCCTGATGTTTTGGGGCTGCTTTGCTGCCTCTGGCACTGGACTGCTTGACCGTGTGCATGGCGTTATGAAGTCTGAAGACTACCAACACATTGTGCAGCATAATGTAGGGCCCAGTGTGAGAAAGCTGGGTCTCCCTCAGAGGTCATGGGTCTTCCAGCAGGACAATGACCCAAAACACACTTCAAAAAGCACTAGAAAATGGTTTGAGAGAAGGCACTGGAGACTTCTAAGGTGGCCAGCAATGAGTCCAGACCTGAATCCCATAGATCACCTGTGGAGAGATCTAACAATGGCAGTTTGGAGAAGGCGCCCTTCAAATATCAGGGACCTGGAGCTGTTTGCCAAAGAAGAATGGTCTAAAATTCCAGCAGAGCATTGTAAGAAACTCATTGATGGTTACCGGAAGCGGCTGATCGCAGTTATTTTGGCTAAAGGTTGTGCAACCAAGTATTAGGCTGAGGGTGCCAATACTTTTGTCTGGCCCATTTTTGGAGTTTTGTGTGAAATGATCAATGTTTTGCTTTTTGCTTCATTCTCTTTTGTGTTTTTTCATTGAAGACAAATTAAATGAAGATAATAATAGCAAAGAATTTGTGATTGCAATCATTTTCAGGAAGAAACTGAGGATTTTCTGACAGAATTGCAGGGGTGTCAATACTTTTGGCCAACACTGTATATACCGGTAAGAGAAACCTTGCAATTTAGGTAAAAATTTAGCGATGTCCCTGTTGATTTTCTTTCTAATTTTGTCAAAGAACATCACGTTATCTGAACGCCAAATCAGCCTTGGAATGATCTCAGAAAAGATGATTAATGTATTGGGAAAGTGTTCCGATAACCAGGAAAAATCACGCTTCAAGTGTTCTGACCTTACCCGGGTCATTGCCCGCAGCATGAATAATGATAGCATCTGGTTGTGGAAAGCATGTCAGTAAATTTACAGCCTCAGAACTCACATTTCCCCATCGAAGACCCCTAACCCCATGTCAAAAAGTGTGAGCATCCTTAACATTGAAAGAAAGGTTTTCAGTATAGTTTCGCCTCGCTGCTCTTGCCTGGGATCAAAATACAAAAGAGTGGCCGAGAATCCATATAACTTTAGCCCCTATAAATAAATCCAGAATTAAAAACCATTATTGGGGCGAATATACGGCTTAAAAGCATTCGATTTCCACCTGCCAATGTGTTTTTAACCAGTTGTTTTTATTTATTTCAACAACAAACAAAATCAATCAGATCCAAGAATCTTTTAGCAGTTAAAGGGATCCTGTCACCCCCAAAACACCTGTAAACCTATTAAAACCTGTCCCTAGAGCATATTAACACTTTCCCTACACTCTTTTTACCTCCTAAATGCAGTAAGTGACATTGAATAAAAACGTTTTATAAGTACCTGATTACTGATGATAATGAGTGACTATGCTATTCATAGTCACTCATCAAGACTGCCCCTCTGCTTCATATCACGCCTGAATAGGCGTGATCTACAGCCCAGATTCAAAATCGCGCCTCCCTGCTGTGCCCTGTCTCGTCCGAGGCTGCAGTGTGGCTGGTGACGCGATCCGCGTCATTCCCGGCGCCGGGTGACGTATTTACACCGGCGCCGCGCTGTCAGCTTCAAAATGCGCACTGCGCATGCGCATGGGCATGCGCAGTGCGCATTTTGAAGCTAACAGCGCGGCGCCGGTGTAAATACGTCACCCGGCGCCGGGAATGACGCGGATCGCTTCACCAGCCACACTGCAGCCTCGGACGACACAGGGCACAGCAGGGAGGCGGCAATTTGAATCTGGGCTGTAGATCACGCCTATTCAGGCGTGATATGAAGCAGAGGGGCAGTCTTGATGAGTGACTATGAATAGCATAGTCACTCATTATCATCAGTAATCAGGTACTTATAAAACGTTTTTATTCAATGTCACTGCATTTAGGAGGTAAAAAGAGTGTAGGGAAAGTGTTAATATGCTCTAGGGACAGGTTTTAATAGGTTTACAGGTGTTTTGGGGGTGACAGGATCCCTTTAACAATCAAGATATTGCATAGAATATATAAACGCATATTCCCTTATATCACCCGGGTAAACCCTTTCCCTACCCTCCCCCCCCTTCCCGTACGCTCCATCATGAATGTTTATATTTGTTCCTTCCATTTCCGTGGTTCAGTTCCTCCTCAATTACATGCCAACCAGGCCGCCCAGATTTGTTCAAAAGTATGATCTTTATTCCTTCTCTTATATACTAGTTCTTCTTGCCTTATAGTTTGTTGTGCCTTTCGGATAAATTCTTGCCTTGTCGGGGGTTCCTGTTCTATCCATTTACTAGCTATCAGCTTTCGCGCGACATATAATAGTCTAGCGACAGCTATCCTACTCGCCTCAGACACTGGAATCTCCGATACATCCCCCAGTACACATATAATTGGATTTTTTGGAATCATACAGTCATACACTCCTTCTATTTCGGTGATAACCTTTGTCCAGAAAGCAGACAAGCGAGGGCACAACCACAACATATGTATTAAGTCAGCCCCCTGTAATGAGGTGTGCAATTCTGACTGTATCATAGAAATGGATATAGAAATGAACTGTGCACAGTCCGCACTTGTCCACCAGGTGGCATCAGTGGACTGTACAATCACAGAGCTGGGAAACTCCCAGCCATCTCTGTTGTTTAACCAGGAAGTAAAAGCAGAGAATCAGGGCAGTCCAGAAACAGAGTTCAACCAGGACAGATCTGCCTGCGGATGTCTGTTGAAAGAGGGCTACTTTGCTACACCTTGCCGGAAAAATCACCCCGCAGAAGCCCCTGTGACTGATCCTGGGCCACTGGACTTTGGTGCTGTGTATCTGGCCGCTCTGCAAAACCTTGCCCGCCGAGCACCCGGAGTGCTTGTGCAGGGGCCGTGATCAACATAAGGGAGCCATTTGTGCTGCTGTGATCTCCCTTCTGCTGTTGCTCTGTGTGCCCTGAGACTGGGAGAGACAGACTGTTACCTGCAGAAGGAGACCAAAGAAGAAGAGTGAGGAGATCCCAGGCCTGCTACGTGGGAGCGACATCTTCTTCTGTGATAGACTGGTACGTGATTTTAGGGAAAGTTAGGGAAAGATACCTTCATTGTTGTGTTTTCTTTTCTTGCTGCGTACCCGGAAGAAGTGAAGATCCAGAGACTCTAATATATACAAGTGCGCATATAGTTCGATTGACTGTGATATAAATATGTTTTACAGTAAAGAAATGTTACTACCGGTTAAATCTGAGTATGGGGATTCTGTTGAGAAAGATCATACACACACACCCGCGGCCTTACCACCGGTCGCTTCACCCCTCCGATCTGCACCTCGGACAACACGAATCCCGTCTCAGTCCCGCTCTACACAGCACCTTTGGGGTCTTATACGTCCTGTGGATTATATATAATTGGGATAATCTTGCTTGTTCACTTAGGGATAGTCTGGGTACTGTTTCAAGTATTGCTTCCCACTGCTCCTCTGTTATATCCCCCACGTCGCTCTCCCATTTACTTTTAGCCTTTGGTCGGAACCCTTCCAGAAAAGTATGTAACAAGTCATTGTAGATCCCTGAGATTACTCCTTTGGAGGCCCCTGACGAACAGATATAGTCTATCGTAATATCTTTAGAAATAGTCATATCCACACTCCGTCCTTGTGCCCTCCATGCGTGTTGAATCCCCAGATACTGAAGTTCCCAGGCTCCCGGAATATTATAAACCTCTCTCATTTCGGAAAATGGCCGCATCCTCCCCTCTTTCAACAATTGTCCCACATATTGCACCCCTTTCTTCTGCCACAACATCATCGACCCCATTTTACGAAATTCTTCCAGGTGCACATTATCCCAAATTGGTGAGTAGGTCGTTAATCCCTGCAATCCTCGAATCTTTTTTAAAGCTGTCCAGCTCTTTTGGACTAAGTGAACTGTTGGTAACTGAGTTCCCAATCTCTCAAGTGTTCCATCCTCCAGCCCCTGAACCAGTGGGTCCCTGCCCGATAAGTGCGATAAGAGTCTGCATCCTGATCCCGTAATAGAATTATTATGTCTTTCCACCCCCTCATATGTTGGCCTTGCCCCGCCAGAAAGTAAATCCAGGCGTTTGGAACCGCCAGTCCTCCTTCGTCTTTTCCCAATTGTAAAGTTTCCAATTTGATTCTAGCAGATCTCCTGCCCCATATCAGAGATCTGAAGATGGTGTGAATGCTATTAAATTTCCTTTTTGCTATCCATATAGGAGAGTTATGTAGGACATACATCAGTTGGGGCATAAGCACCATCTTAATCAGATTGGTTCTTCCAGAAACTGATAGTGGTAGCTTGCACCAAGCAGTCATTTTCCGCTTGAACTTGTCTAACAGCGGGACAACATTAAGGTCCCAATACTTTGCCAAGGGAAGAGCCACCCACACCCCCAGGTATTGGAACTGAGTCACTATCTGAAGTTTCCTTCCCTCCACAGCGATTTCATCTGTGCCTATTTCCCTGTCCACTGCCATAATACAGGATTTATGCCAATTTATTGTCAAACCAGAGATATTACCGAACTGTTGGATTATGTCTATAGCACTCCCCAGATAGTCTCCCGCATTTTCCAAGAATAACATAATATCATCCGCATATAGCGCAATCTTTTCCATGATATTTCCATATCTAAATCCAACCACCTCCTGAGATACTCTAATTTTGGCGGCTAGAGGCTCTACCGCCACCGCAAACAATAGCGGGGACAGCGGACACCCCTGCCTGGTTCCTCTGTGTAATCTGAATGCCTCAGATCGTGCCCCATTCACTTTGATCACCGCTCGGGGGGAAGTGTACAGCAGCCTCACCCAGGACAGAAAACCCTCCCAAATCCCATTGCTGTCATAATTTTCCATAGGTACCTCCATTCCACACTGTCGAATGCCTTTCTGGCGTCAAGCGATATCACCACCCTCCTGCCACCATTGTCTGCCGGAATTTGAAGATTAAGGAATAATCGTCTCAGATTAATTGCCGTTGATCGACCGGGGACAAACCCAGATTGGTCTGTATGTATTAGATTTTGTATGACCCCTGACAGGCGGGTGGCCAGGATGGTAGCTAATACCTTAATGTCAGTATTCAGTAGGGATATTGGCCTATAGGATTCTGCATTCTCAGGATCTTTCCCTTCCTTCGGCAATACCACAATACAGGCCTCTTCCATAGACCGTGCAAGCGCCCCCTTTTCCCTTGCCTCATCAAAGACTTGTTTCAGTTTAGGTGCCAACATTTCTGAAAATTCCTTATATACTTCCCCCGGAATACCATCATTTCCTGGTGATTTATTGGCCGGCATAGATAGAATAGCTGTTTCTACCTCCTCCACTCCTATGGGCGTATCCAACCTCTGTCTTTCTTCCTCAGTTAGTGTAGGCAGATCTACTCCCCCCAGAAAATCCTCCAGTTCCTCATCCCCAGCTCTTGCGACCGATGTGTACAAATCGGTATAAAAAGTTTTAAACACTTCCAGGATGCCAGGTGTGTCTGTAACCTCCGTGCCATTAGCATCCTTCAATTTGTAAACACGGTTGCTTTCCCTTTGGGCTGCCGAAACCACCGCCAACAGTCGACCCACTCTCTCTCCTTCCTCAAAAAATACGGATTGTTGAAACGCCCTCTTTCTCTCACTTCTCACCATGTGCATCTTATTTACTGCTTCCTGCGCTCCTTTAAATTTGTCATGAGTCTCTCTCGTAGGGTTTAATATCCATTCAGCTTCTGCCCCAGTCAGAGCGTCTCTCACCTCACGATCTATGCCGGGTTTTACACTGTGCAATGTCTCTAATGAGAATCCCCCTCAAGTAGGCCTTCATGGTGTCCCATACAACAGTCGCCTCCGCACTCCCTTCATTCTCTCTAAAAAACATCTCCAGATCATTCCCAATAATAGATAGATCCAACGTTTTGAGCCAAGTCGGGTGTAAAGACCATCCCCCCCGTCGTTCTGAACTGGTCTCCAGCTGTAGTGTTACTTGTATTGGACTGTGGTCAGAGAGGGCTCTTTGTAAATAGTCAACGTCCGTCACCATGGCATTCATTGTTATATCTCCCAATGCCAGGTCTATCCTAGATAGTGTGCCATGTGTAGCAGAATAACAGGAGAACTTTTTTCTTCCCTCATGTCTCACTCTCCATACATCTATTAGTCCCAATTCCGTTACGTAATGCCCAAATGTTGACAACCTATCCATCCTCCCGGACTCTTCCCTGTTTTGAATTTATCCCAATACTCATTCATTACGTTGTTTACATCCCCCATTATGAGCACCGTTGAATTTCCTTTACTATTAGTTAGGTCCACCACTTCTTGCAATTTCTTTTTAGAATATGGAGGTGGAATGTAGAGGGCCACAAGGGTCATCTCCCGCCCATAAAGCCTACAGGAGATCCAGACAAATTGTCCGTCTTTATCAATATGCACCTCCAGTTCCTCATAGTGTGCCCCGGCGTGTACTAATAATGACACCCCTCTGGCATAAGATGAGTAAATAGAGTGATATGCTTTCATAATCCAGGGTTTGGAAAACCATTGTAACGATTCTTTAATGAGATGGGTCTCCTGGAGGCATGTAACCATAGCAGCACTCTCTCTAATATATTTAAAGATAGCAGCTCTCTTAGTTTTATCTGAAAGTCCCCTAACATTCCAACTTAGCAGTCTTACACTTCTACCACTCATGGATATTCCCAGTATACATGCTCTGCGGATTTCTCAAACGCCCTCTGCTGACCCGATATTTTGGCAAATGAAAACCCATTTTGTTGCATAGATAGATACGTACTTCCCTCAACCCTCCCCTCCCCTTCCCTCTCCCTCTTCCCAACTCCCCAACTATAAACTCCCACAAAACCCAGCGAGAGTGGGGATACAACAGATCCCAACGCTGTACAACCATAAGTCGCATGTAGGCAAACCCTTGCATCTTTGGGATGCCAGGCATGCCCTCCGCCGCCACTGCATAATAAACAATAATAGTTCTCTTCTTCTCAGAGTCCTGTAACCATATACCCCATATATTCATTAGAGCATAACATAAATTGCTATGAAAAAACACCGGTGCCTAATGATTAGGGTAAAAGGCAGAAAACACATCAGCCCTTCCAAAGCAAAAGTAAAAATATAGAAGCAACTGGAGGGAACAGTCATAAGTAAAAAGAACAAGAAAAACACCCCTCTTCCTCTCAGAGAATCAGGACAACCAGGGTGTGGGCCCCTTTCCAGGGATCACGGCAGCATTGCGTCTCTCTCCACTCCTTCCCAGTGCACTATATCAGTGCCGCAATCCTGTGCAAAGCTTCCCTAGATCAGTCTTAACCTCCAACATATGCCACCCCAACACTAAGCAGGGGTTCTTTACACCAGTCAATCAGTGCAAGCTTGATCTCCTCTTTCCTGAAGCTTAGTGCGGTTTCGTTCCATCCATGCTGCTGCAGCCTCCGGTGTAGGAAAAAAGTGTACACCTCCCAAGGCCTCTACCCGTAGTTTTGCCGGGAATATAGTAGAATATTTCACACTCCACGCACGAAGCTGTCTCTTCACAGTGCTGTATTTCATGCGAAGTTTCTGGACCTCTGCAGAGTAATCCGGGTACAGTTCAATACATTTTCCCTCAAAGTCCAGCTCCGGCATTCTACTAGCTTTATGCAGAATAGTATCTCTATCCCGGCAATTTAAAATCCTGGCCAACATGGTACGGGGGTCATCTCCGGGGATTGGAGGTCTCATGGGGACCCTATGTGCCCTTTCTACTGCAAATACACGTGACAATTGAGCTGCACCAAATTTCTCCAGTAGCCATTTTTCCACAAATTCTGTGGGGTCTCTACCCTCTACTCTCTCTGGGAACCCCACCATGCGAATGTTATTGCGCCTCGATCTGTTCTCGAGATCGTCAGATTTATTAGCAGTTGCAGTTATTCTCGCTCCATGCTGCTGCTGTGTCTTCTGCACCACCACCATTGTATCCTCCGACTCCCCCACTCTCTTTTCCACCTCAGTTAGCCTTGTATTAGTCTTATGCATTGCAGCTTTTATTCCTCCCATCTCTTCTCTTACAGTATTTACTTGTTGAGTCAGGGCTGTCAGGGCAGACTTGCAGTAAAGCACTATTTGGAATACATCTCTCAGGGTTGGTTCCCCTTCCACCATGGGCTCAGATTGCTGACTTCCAGAGACCTCCTCCCCCTCTTGCAGAATCTCATCCTCCTCCACCCCGTCTTCAAGCTCCTTATTTGTGTCCATCTCCTCGCCATTATCCTCATCCCCCTCCTGTTGTACCAGTTCCACCTTACTTTGGGGTTTTCTGGCGTATTGCTGCAGCCTCTCAGCCACCTCCATGTTTCTTGCATATGCCTCGTTTCTTCTGCCCGCCTCCTCCTCCCTTTCGGCGCCATCTTGCCCGGCCGCGCTGTGCCCGGCTCCAGCGTCTCTTTGCCTCCTGCGGACCATCTCCGCCTCTTTAAGCCGCTCCGATGCTCTCCCCAGGCTCTTGGGATCCTCAGACATCGATCGGTGCCCGGAAAGCTGCGTCACAAGGCTCCGAGCAGGATAATTAGATTCTATGGCGGCGGAGGATCTCTGCCCCGCGTCTGCTCACATGTAGCGTCAGGCCACGCCCATCACCTGCCAATGTGTTTAATTGATCCGTCAGCTAAACCTTCAGAAGCGGCAAAAGAAGCCGCTCCAATACGAAAGGAGTGCGGCGTAATGTGCAGGTGAGATAATCCCAAACACTTTTTCAATACGGCATTGAACTGAAAAATGTCGCTGGTGAACCATCAGAATGAACGAATAAAGGGCCTGAAAAAACACCGCGTGACAATATCCAACTAGCCATGTTCTCAACAGGACAAATATTAGAAAAAAACATAGACCTTAAATGTATGGAAGCTCCCTTCCCAAACTGATCCGTCTTAGAATGCCGCAACTGTATGGTTAAAAAATCGGTCTGAACCTTCACATCCGAAAACAATAAACCCGACTGGGAGAGTTTGTTAACTGAAACCACCGCACTCACCCGAAGTGCCGCAAAAAACGTCACACACAAAAATTGCCCGAAACATAGAGGTTTCATACAGATTAAAGCAAACTTGAGGGAGGACAGACCAAAGGTTTCAGAATAAATCTAGAGAAACAGGGGACTGCAATCAGGGCGAAATAATGCTCTCCTATACCCTTTTAAAAACTGACGGACAGAGAAAAAAATTTGACCAAGGACATTCCCCTAATTTCATAATTAATGATATACATGACACCGTCTGATTGATGGCTGAAAAAGACATACCAGAACCTGCACATTTCTCCAAGAACAGGAGGACAGAATCAGATGAGGGCACATGGCGGGAAAAATCGAATGAACGGCAAAATTGAACCCATTTAGCCCAAGTTGATGAATAAGCTAACCAAGTACGGGGAGCCAGTGAGTTAGCTATGTATGCAGGAACTAAGGACAAATCAGGACCCAAAGATGAGAAGGGCAACCGAGAGCTTCCTCGATGGCCTCCGGGACTGGGCCAGGAGATAGCTGCGGAAAATGGAGAGAAACAGAACTAAAGGACTCAGTCACTACCAGGGGATGTAAGCGAGCCTTAAGCCAAATGTTACTTTTTTTTTTTTGAACCATATTTTTATTGGGTTTTAAGCATTATACCATTTCCAAAATATTAGGATAAGCATATCCAATATTAAGTTACACAAATCAAACAACGTTTTCTGAAGTTAACAATATACATCAAATTACAGTTTCACACCAAAAATCCTAATAGCCCACCTCCCAACCCACCCTGGAAATTATCCATTGCTCATGTTTTGTCTTGTATTCTCGAAAGAATATGATTGTGATAGGAATATACCAAATCCAAACTCGTTTTAGTCTTTTAGAGACCACATCTCAGTCTACCAAGCGTCCCTCCTAACTCTCCCTCTGCATACCACACCGACGAACGGAAGGGTAACATGAAATTGATTATTTCACCATCTGTAAATTCTTTTTCAATGAATATTTTCCATCTGAAGAAAAATTTCTTGGTTAGTTTATTTGGATTGCATATCGCATCCATCGATTCAAGTGTCAAAGTATGGCGCATCATCATTTTGATCTGATTTAGGTCTGGGGGTCTGTCGTTAAGCCAGTGTTGGAGAAGGAGTCTTTTAGCTATTATCGCAATATAATGCCATAGGATATGTGGGTGCCTGTGAGTCCCAGAATCCGTCTGGTAGTGGAATATCCAACGTAACGGATCTAAACCCTCCATACCTCCACATATCTCCTTAGCCCAATCTTCCACCTTCCTCCAGTATTCTTGTGAGTCAGGGCAGGACCAAAGACCATGTTCCAGATCCGTCATCTCAATTTTACATTTTGGGCAGTGGGTCCATCTCTCTTGGTTGGCCTGGGAAAGGGGAATATTAAAACCCTGGATAGTCCCATGCATAATCCTGAATTGGGAATCCCTCCACCTCTCATTACTGATGTGTCGTCTCATAAGCCCCCATCCCTCTAAAATTTTCTGAGTGAGTTCAGGATCTTTAATGTGCTTTCGCTATTTGTTGAAGAACCCTGTCCTCCTTTGCGGGCGTAGAGCTTGTTGTATTTTGGCATATAATGTAGTAATGGACACATCACCTTCATTTATATTTAGTATTTCGGGCCATAGATTGTTATCAACCTCCCCAGAGAGGTCCCGCAGGTGTGAAAGGAGATGGTGGTCCAACTGACGGTATTGTATCGCCTGGAATTGGGGTAAATTAAAAGTAGTCAGCACTTCCTTCTCCGTCATCCACCTCCGCTTATCAAAATTTATAAGGTCTTCTAGAGTATTGACACCTTTTTCTTTCCAAGTTTTAAATAGAGAGTTTTCACGGCCCAACTCAAAGGCCGGGCATCTCCACGGATGAAGTCGCTTGGAGACTTTCCATGCCAGTTTAAGTTTTTTCCTGACCTCTCTCCACGTTATGATGGTATCTCTATATATTACTGTATTTTTCAATGTGGCCGGAAGGCAAGACAACGGAGAATGCAGTAAAGCAGACAAATCCCAGGGCTTAGCCCACTCTCCCTCTAGTTCTAAATCTGAAAACTTGCTTGTTCCTTTAATCCAGTCCAATACATTACGTAAGATGCATGCTAGGTTATATCCCCTAACATCTGGGAGCTGTAATCCCCCTTCCTGTTTGGGCTGTATTAAGGTCCTAAAGGCTAGCCTAGATCTCTTTCCTTTCCATAGAAATTTGGTGAAGGCTTTGTTAATTCTTGTAATGTCAGTATGTTTCATTAGCATAGGAATGGTCTGGAGAGGATAAAGTAGTTTTGAAAAGCTCATCATTTTAAGTAGATGGCAGCGTCCCATCAGAGACAGCGGCAACCCCTCCCATCTTGCCAACTCCTGCTCTATCTTTGTAATGATCGGTAGAAAGTTGAGTTTATATGTCAGCCCACTGGATCTGGCTAAGTGTATTCCCAGATATTTGAGACTATTTTTCGCTATTGGTAGTCCGCAGAAGTTTTCCCCTTTCCGTGCTCCGTCTTCTTGATTTATGAAGAAGACTTCACATTTGCCTTTGTTTAAGGAGAAACCTGAATATCTACCCCACTTCTCTATGTCTGCCAATATATCTGGAAGGTCTCTTTCTGGGTTTTGAACATATAGGATGATATCATCACCGAAAAGTGAAAGCTTAATTTCAGCATCCCCTACCCTAAAACCTTCATAGGCGTTATGACGTTCCAGATATAATGCCAGAGGTTCTATAGCCAGATTAAAAAGAAGGGGCGATAGTGGGCATCCTTGTCTCGTTCCCTTTTGGAGAGTGAAGGAATCTGACAGAAAACCCGGCGTACTAATACAAGCTTTGGGGTTACTGTATAGTGCACTAATGTATTGCCGAAAGGGGCCTAGTATACCTATGGAGTCAAGCACTTTACCCAGCCATGACCATCTGACATTGTCAAATGCTTTTTCAGCGTCAAGAGTGATCATGGCTGGGTTACCACCCTTCATCTTTATTTTCCTTCCCATAACATCTAGCATAAGCATTGCTTTTCTTATATTTGTAGTGGTCGACCTCCCCTTAACAAAACCCGCCTGATGTGTGGGTATTAGTTTGGGTAGGACCACCACCAATCTGTCAGCCAGAATTTTGGAGAGGAGCTTCAAGTCTTGATTTATTAAAGAGATCGGTCTATAGTTTGCTGGGTCTGTGGGCGCCTTTCCTGATTTAGGTATCAATTTGATATAAACTAAATTCATTCTCTCCGGGATAGGCGCCCCATGCAAGATTGCATTATATAGGTCACACAATACCGGAGAGATCTGCTCCCTCAAGGTCTTGAAGAAAGCACCATTATAGCCGTCTGGTCCGGGCGCTTTACCTGTATTTAAATGTCTTATAGCCATCTCAATTTCATCAGTCGTGACTGGGCTGTTAAGAAATTGAGTGTCTTCTTGGGAAACAGTTGGCAGTGTAATCCCACCCAACCAGGCAAGGCTGTCTGAGTCGTCAATGTTGGTCTCCGTGTAGAGAGAAGCATAATATCTGCCCAGTACTCGGGAAATGCCCTTAGGATCATGCCAAGTGGTGACATGCGTATCCACTATCGCTTGTATAGGGGAGGGCTTATGCCTACCCTTGGCTAGCCTTGCTAATAGGCGCCCCGCCTTATCCCCATATTTCTGGAGTTCTAATTCCAATCGGTTTTTATAAATGTCTTCCCGTTTTCCCCGCCCAAACATCAAAATCTCTCTTTGCCTGTAGCCACTTCTCTCTGTCAGGAGCCGCCATTGTGGATTGATAACGTGTATACGCATCTCTTATCGCCAGACTGGTTTGAACAAATTTGTCCTTCATTTGTCGTTTAATCCTCATGCTATACGCCATGATATGCCCTCGCATCACCGTTTTCGCTGTCTCCCAGTATAAAGCTGGATCTGATCTATGTTCCAGATTGTCGGAAGAGAAATGCGACCACCATTCTCCCAATAGTTTAGTAAAATTTTCTTCTCTGACAAACGTGTCGGGGAATCTCCATAAATAATCGGAGCCTTTTTCAAATTTGTCCCTGGTCTCTAACACCAATGGGCTATGGTCCGAGATCAGTATATCCTCGATTTTAATATCTGTCATTTGTTGGATTATCTTGGGGAAAACAAAGAACATATCCAATCTGGACCACGACCCATGGGGGTGCGAGAAGTGGGTAAACTCTCTGCCCAGTGGGTTCACTAACCTCCATGCATCTAATAACCCAGCTTCCCCTATTAAGCTTTCCAAAATACTGTATTCCCCCGATCTGACCCCAGCCAGTCTTCTCAACTGAGTTTGGGATGCAGTGCGTCTATCCTCTTCCTCCTTCATGACCGTGTTAAAATCTCCACAGATTATTCTATTATTCCCGTTGTCTAGGAGCAGTGTATTTTGTAGTTGTTGGAAGAAGGGTTTCTGTTTCCCGTTAGGGGCATATATATTGTAAACATTAAAGGTGTCGTTTTGAATTTGTAATGTTAATTGTATTATTCTACCTTCTTTATCTTTTGAAGTAGACAGTATTGAGTGAGCCAGTGACCTATGTATCAAAATTAAAACTCCCGCCTTTTTTTCTACTGCCCCCGAACCATAGACCTCGCCTACCCATAGCTTTTTGAGGCGGAAAAAGTCCTCCTCGGCCAGGTGGGTCTCCTGGAGCAAAGCTATATCTACATGCAGCCTCTTAAGGTGGCGCAAGACCATCATGTGCTTTGCCGGGGAGCGCAGACCCTTAACATTCCAGGAGGCCCACCTAACCATCGGAAGCCTCCCGCATAGGGCCCAAAATTTCCTCGTAGTGAATATCCATAAGTGGTTGTTATCGCCTGGTGTGACTTTCAGTGAGGTGTGGCAGACATTGATGGTGTAACTTTTTAGAGACTCATTTCCAAGGATAATTCCCGTTTTTTTTTCCCCCTTTCTTCCCACTCTCCCACCCCCAAATCACTCCAACACCTTTCATCAAAAAGTCGGTGACTTCACTTATATCCTCCAGTGCGACCCACCTAGATAGCTCCACCCCGCCTCAGCTCCCGCCACCTCTGATAACATTTAATAAGAAAGCATTATAACTCCAACATTCTGCCCAAACAACATCAATCACCAATTGGCGACCATCCATTTTAAGATAGTTAAACAAATTGTCCAAGGGCCATGTCTCGAGGGTACATCATATAAACATCCCACTCCCCACAGTCCCTCTCAAATCCTCTGCAATCATGGATAATCAAATAGATTCTATAAGCGTTTGAGTGGATTCAACCTTAGAATAGCCATGGTCGGATGTTCACACCAAAGTTCAGTGCTGAATAAGGACCTTTTGAGTACGTTAGCGTCAATGCAGCAATGGTCCTGTGAGATAATCCTAATTAAAGAAAAAAGAACATAAAGAAAGAAAGGGGAAGAAGAGAGAAGAAGCAAAAAAAAAAAAAAAAGGGGGGGGGAAGAGAGAGAGGGAGGGGGGTTAAAAGGGGAAAGGGGAGGGGAGGAGAAGGGGGGGTGACAATATATTCCTCTCTATCTTGTAGTACAGCCAGATCTCTTTTTCTCTTCCTTCAGGACATCCGCTGCAAATCCGCCAGTTTCAGCCATCAGCGGAATTTGTCCGTTTTAATTTTTCCCTATATCATTTCTTCCTTTGCCATCTATTTCCGGATTGTCTCTGTTGTTTTGGGTTACCCGGCTGTCATGAAAATGAATATTGCTCATGATTTTAAGGTATTGGAGAGTCCGTCAAATCTAACTCCCTCATCCCTCCTCCCTTTTACCTGGTTTGTGTGTAGCACAGAGATCCTCTCCATGCATCCCCCAGCCTAAAGTCAGTTACGACCCCCTAATAAATAACTTTCAGGAGAGTAGGGATGGACACCAGTTTAAACCAGTTTGTCCATCTCTAAAGAAAATCCTTTGTCTAAATTCACCGTGTTTTCAATATTGAATTTAAGACGACCCGTTCATGCCACTTCCACATACTTCATATTTTTAGATTACTTATCGTGTTGCGCATTCAATGATGTGTTTCATACAGTCATACAACGTTCAGGAACCTGGGAATGGATTGCTGCCATTCTAAATATGACAAGCAGGTCATATTTGGTATCAAACTTCTCAGAATTACCCGACCTGAAATATGAGCCATATATTATGTCTGTGAGCCCACCCCCAACCCCAGATATGAAAATGGGGATTTATTAAGCATGGTGAGAGAGGAAGTTCTCGAGGATCCTCCCAGGGAGGAGGGATCACTCTAAGTGGTGGGGGTCACAGATTGCCCTGGTTTATAAAAAGCAAAGAAGGCATTCTTGGGTCATTCCATCCAAGGGGCCTGACAAGCTAAAACACCGTACCAGCTGTCGGAAGGAATCCTACCATCCTGGGGAGAAGCCCCCCACACACACACACACAACCAAGCTGACCATGCGTGACTAGGTCTGAACCTTTCTTATTTTATTCCTTTTCTTTTTACAACTGCTTCTTCATACATTGTATATTGTCTCTTATATAATATTCTGTACATCTTTTGTAATCACTGCCTATTTTTGAGGAGTAAACTATTATAATTTACTAGTCTCGATCTCCTTGTCCTATGAACGAGTTCTCACGACCTCCCTGCTCGTTTTTACGCTATCGCACAGGTTACTGATCCACCTGTAAGAGATCAGTGGTGGCAGAATACCGTTTGTTTTGTATTTATGTGATATTGTGGGCCTGAGGGTGACTGGATCGAGGTATATATACGTTCCTGGCAGGAACTGGTGGCATATATACATCCTGTCACATCACGTGCCGCAATAGACAACATAAATTAGAGCAGCTGGGCACCTTTCTTATCCTCTGGCAGTACCGGATTTGGCCAGAAGGCTAAGGGGGCGCCAGAGAGCTGCAGGTCCTGACTAAGGTAATCGTGACACCGGCGTTGCTCTCTTTTGCGCCCCATCATCCAATAGGGAGTATGACCTGAGTCTATATGATCTCACAGAGGTTCTGTCTATTTCATTATCTGAATCTAGAGCAGACGTAGGCCTCGCAGGTGATCTCTTACTAGTACGGAGTGGTGACTCAGATCGTCTTGGAGAGGCCATATTATCCCTGACAGCAGCCATTGCCTCCTCCGGATCAGAAAAGGTCAACATGACACCCTCTCTAGATCTGAATCTTAAGGTTGCAGGAAAATTCAGCTGAAAGCGGATGTTTTTCTTATGTAGCAGTGAACAAGTCTCACTGAATGCCCTTCTGCGACGTGTGACTTCTACAGAATAATCCGCAAAGACCAGTGCTCTATGTCCCTGTAATATTAGAGGGTGCTTTTTTGCTTTATATGCCCGAAGAATCTCTTCTTTGTCCCTGTGGTTCAAAAATTTTGCTATGGCGTGTCTGGATTTATTGGGCTCTCTGGATGCTGCGTTCGTGGCTAGGTGTCTCGTGGTTTCAGTAGTCTCCTGAACGTCCCTAGGTGGACCTATTCTATGGGCACGCTCTGTCTTGCATCTATGGGTAAGACCCAGGGCTTTAGGCAGTTCAACCTCAAAAATTTCTTCCAGTTGACTCACAGGGACAGACTCTGGGAGACCCACAATTTTTTTTTTTTTTTTTTTTTAAATTTGCCACAACCCAAATTTATCCAAAAGATACACGACATAGTAAATTTGGCACAACCCATCAGAAATTATGCCATTATGACTGGCATATACTGATACCAACAAATGGCGAATATCTTTAATAAAACTCCTGCTTCCTAATTAATCTTCATTTTTTAGCCAGTGTTCAAAATTAATGTAAAAAGTATCTCAAACACATCCCAAATCTGGTACATGGCACATGTTACGCTTTGTGCACAGTTTGAAGTTTAATCAGTATATCCTCTCAGTTTCTTCCTTATTAATAATTCTGTTCCAATACATAGACCTAGAACAAACCTGACGCCATTTATTATGCTCCATGTAACACAACACAGGTAAGGCTGGACCTGCTGTATGTAACGGATGCAGCTCTTCCAGTTTGTCAGTAGGTTTTAGATGTAAAGCGATCGCCTCCAGAGAGGCTTGTATATTGGTGTAATTTGGTGGGGGGCAGTGGGGCAAGATAGGATATGGATTTGGTAAAAGGCATTTGTGTGGTCAATCCAGTTTACCCAGTACATTGACCTCTCAGAAGATTAGCTTTATGCTCTATCCAGCACAATTAAGAAGAGCACATGCTGGTGACCTTGTACATAGCACATTATAGTTGTTAAGTAATAGTCTGCATCCTTCATTCAGTCAGGTATAGCGTCCGCAGGGCACAGGATATCAGGACTTTCATCACCATGGACAATTATGTATTTTTCTTTGGGCGGGTCTCCTGGATGTGATGGATAATGCACAGATGACGTAGGGTTGGGTGCACCAGAGTCCCCATCTCCCACCCTGACCACAGTCACTTCCACTGACTCTTCTTGGATTAAGACATTGAGTCCTTCCAGGTCGGAGCAGGTCATGCCTGCAGCATTGATATAGGTTGGGTTGGCTGGGGGTCCCTGACTGTGGTCTGCATCATTCCCTATCAGTTCCTCATTTATCGGGTCACCATCGGCCTGCACAGGTGAGACTGGTATGGCCATTTCTACGTCAGCACTTTGAGAGGCCCTCATTGGAGTAGATGCCATTAAATTAACACGACTCAACATCTGGAGCTGGCTGTTAGTCACCTTCCTTTCTGGATTTGAGACATTCTCCAAAAAAGACTCTGTATGGTCCTTGTGTTGAAGCCTTTGTCCTACATTCACTTTCCCCATTATGAACGTAGTTTCAGGATTGGCCTTGGAAGGGCTCTCTGCTGCCTGGTCGCCACTCTCTCTCAATGGATCGATTGAAAGCTGCAGCACAGACAAGGATTGGGTCTTCTGTATAATGTACTCATTATGTTGTTTCTTGTGACTGCGCAAAGAGTCCTCCCTAACAAACGAAGCCTCACAGAGGTCACATTTGAAGGTTTTCTTGGCTTCCACCTTGTTATTTTTACGAGCTGTGGATTGCCTTTGAAAACTTACTTCTGTCTTTTGTGGATCAGACTTTTCTTTGATTTGGTCTCCATGGACTTTTTTAATGTGGGTAGTCAAGTTGCTGCGCTGCTTTGTGTCAAATTTGCAAAAGTGGCATTTAAACGGTCGATCATTGGAGTGAATCCGCTCGTGGACCTTTAGAGCCGCTCTACTGGCGCAGGAATAGCTGCATTCAATGCATTTAACTGGTTGCTCCGGTAAGTGGGAGCGTAAATGTTGCCGTAGATCGGCTTTGCTGCCACAATGAAACTCGCACTGATTACACTTAAACGTGCTCTCGGTGTTGTGCTTCATCCGTATGTGAGACTTCAAATTCCCCTTCATCGCACAATAGAAATCACAGAACTCGCAGCGGTACGGCTTCTCCCCTGTGTGGACTCGCATGTGTCTCTTCAAGTCAGAGTTGATCTTAAACTTGGAATTACAGAGGATACAGTGGAAAGGTGCATCTCCTGTGTGTGAGCGCAGATGCACAGTCAGTTGGCTGGAGTTGCAGCTGGCGTATGGGCAGATCTGACACTTGAAGGGGCGCTCGTCGGTGTGAATACGCTGGTGTTTGCAGAGGCTGCTGCTGTCTGCCGCGCTGTAGTCGCACTCCTTACATTTATACGGCTTCTCTCCGGTGTGTGATCGCATGTGCGTCTTTAGCTTATCCTTCCGGCTGAAGCACTTCCCGCAGGTCTCACACTTGTGTGGTTTGTCCCCTGTATGGGTCCTCAGGTGACGCTCCATGTCTTTCATTCCATAGGCGGTCTTGAACTGACAGCCTGGGTAGTGGCAGTTTTGCTTCTTCTGGAACAAAGAAGCGGAGGCTTTTCTGGAGCGACACTTTGCGGCTATGGTGACGCTCTGGGACGCTGGACCTTCACTTGGCAAAAAGGTTTGATATCCGTGTTCAAAGACAAATTCTGGAGCAGAAACAGTGATGGTCTGTGTCTCAGATGTGATGGTCCGTGCCGCTGTCTGAGATGGAGTCACTGTTTCTGCCGATACAAACTGTACGGTGCTCGCTCCTCCTGTGGTGGCGCCGGTAAGGTGGCAGCCGCTCTGCTTGTGTGCCACAAAAGCATCCAAATTGTTGAACTGGGTCTTGCAGAGGCCACAGATGTGTATGTCGACCGTGAGCTCAACCAGCACTGTGGCCCCTCCTGAAAACTGCACCGCGGAGAAGCCGTCTGCGGCTGCGCCGGGGTTCATGGCCGCCCCCGGGGCCCCTGGCTGAGGACTGTGGGGCGGAGACCCACAATTTTTAAGTTACTCCGTCTCGTTCTATTTTCAATGTCCTCCAGCTTATTATGTGTGTAGTCAGCATGTTTTTGCAGGGCAAGTAGCTGCTAATCAAGCTCCTGAATCCTGTCCTCTGCTGTTCCAATTCTAGATTCAGCCTCAAGAAGCTGCTGCTCATGTGTCTCCACTTTCACAGACAGGTCTCTAGTTGAAGCTGCCACCATCTCTGCCACTGTGACCTTAAACTCTTCAGCTAGATGCACAGCCATTTCTTTAGCCAGTTTTTTATAATCCAAGCGTTGGAATCCCCAGCTATCTCCTGAATCCTCTCCCCAGGTATCAGGAGTGTGTTGGCTTTGTACTTTACTTGTACCTGCAGCTTGTGGCTGTGGTTGTAACTGGGGCTGGTGTTGGTCACAGAGGACTTCCACTGCCTGTGGTCTCTGTCCTAGGGGGTTTTCATGCCTCCTCTCTGGGACCTTCTCCTGGGATCCCTCCGGTCTCCCCACTGATCCTTCACCTCCTGACTCGTTCTCCCTGTTCCCAGCCATATGCTCCGTACCTCTATCCTGTGTCTTCCCCCGTGTGTCCTGTGTGCCGACCGCGCCATTATTGCGGTCTGCATATGGCATCACTCCTTTCTCTCCCTCCTTGTTTCTGGAGATGTAGCGGTCCATTGTGGACATGGCGGAGCTTACCGGGATCACGGCGGCTTCCTCCGCTCTGATGGTAGCTCAGGGGGCAGCCCTGGAGATTAGTAGAAGGCGGATGGCGGCGGATTGCCGAGGCGGGGAGCAGAGCGGGCTCAGACGCGTCCGCACATGGAGGGGCCGGAACCGGAAGTCCAAATGTTACTTTTTAATGCTATCAGCACGAAATGCCGAAGCACCCTGCTAATGACTGTAGATTTAAAAGATAATGTATTAATGGCCATACATGTCCCTTTATGCTCAACATCTAGCAAAATCTTCATGTTCTGCAATTTCGCACCCCAAACTGAAAATGCCACTGTAATAGCAAAAACCTCCCTAAGGGTGCCTTTACACGCCATAACCGCGGCGAGGATTCTGACCGGCAATCTGTTTCCCCGTCACCATCGCCGTGAAATTGCCTCACAATTGCGGCGTGTGATTGGGGAATTTGGTGGCGATAAAAAAGGTTGCGCCTGGTTCCGATTTCACAGCACTGCTCCAAAATCATAGTCAAAATTCCCTGCTTTTGGCATGAGAAGGGGCGATAGGGATGGAATCGGCGTCGCCTACTGATTTCCCGGAAGCGTGCCACAGTGTGCTGGAGACCGCGCCCCGTCACGTCTCACTACATGCACCACTGACCCAATTCCTTCACACCTACTCTAGACCCTCTCTCCAGTGGTCACCACTTACTTAACCACAATCTTCAATCTCTCCCTCTCTACTGGCATCTTCCCCTCCTCCTTCAAACACTCTATTATTACTCCACTACTAAAGAAAATGTCCCTTGACCCATCCTGCACAAATAACTACAGACCTGTCTCCAATCTCCCCTTTATCTCAAAACTCCTGGAGCGCCTCGTCTACTCCCGCCTCACCCAATACCTCACCACTCACTCTCTTTTAGATCCATTACAGTCTGGCTTCCGCCCCTTACATTCTACAGAAACTGCCCTTATCAAAGTGACCAATGACCTTCTGACAGCAAAACATAATGGTGACCACGCTCTGCTTATCCTTCTTGACCTCTCTGCAGCTTTTGACACTGTTGACCATCAGCTCCTACTCTCTATGCTGCACTCCATTGGCATAAAGGACAGTGCTCTCTCCTGGCTCTCCTCCTATCTCTCTGACCGTTCTTTCAGTGTATCATTTGCTGGCTCCACTTCCTCCCCTCTTCTCTTCCCCTCACTATTGGGGTCCCTCAAGGTTCAGTCCTTGGCCCTCTTCTCTTCTCTCTGTACTCTGCCCCGATTGGACAGATCATCAGCAGATTTGGCTTCCAGTACCATCTTTACGCTAATGACACACAACTATACACTTCCTCCCCTGACCTTACTCCTGCTCTAATAAAGAACAACAATGACTGTCTAACCGCAGTCTCCAATATCATGTCCGCTCTCTATCTGAAACTCAACCTTTCCAAAACTCAACTCCTTCTGCTCCCACCCTCCACTAACCTCCCTAAATCTGACATCTCTCTCTCGGTGTGCGGCACCACGATAACGCCTAGGCAGCAGGCTCGCTGTCTGGGTGTTATGTTGGACACTGATCTCTCCTTCACTCCATATATACAATCTCTCACCTGCTCTTGTCGCTTGCACCTGAAAAATATCTCCAGAATTTGCCCTTTCCTCACCATGGAAACAACTAAAACCCTCACCGTGGCCCTGATTCATTCCCGCCTTGACTACTGTAATTCTTTATTAGCTGGCCTCCCCAGCAGTAAGCTTTCCCCTCTCCAGTCTATCCTCAATGCATCAGCCAGGATCACCTATCTAGCAAACCGTTACTCAGATGTTTCTTCTCTGGCGCCAGTCACTGCACTGGCTGCCCATACACTATAGAATCCAATTGAAATTGCTTGTTGTCACCCACAAAGCTATTCATAGTGTGGCACCTCCCTACCTCTCTACCCTCATCTCTGTCTAACACCCCACCCGTCCCCTTCACTCTGAATGCAACCTCAGACTAACATCGGCATTAATCCAAACCTCCCATTCCCGACTCCAAGACTCCTCTCGAGCTGCACCAATCCTCTGGAATGCTCTACCCCAAGAAATTAGGACCATTCACAACTTCCATAGCTTCAGACGCTCCCCAAAAACACACCTCTTCAGGGCGGCCTATCATTCTCCCTAACAGTAGTCATTTAGACATAAGATATTCATTGTTATAAGCTCCTGTACTTTGTGTTCCCCTCCAGTCTTAGATTGTAAGCTCCTTTGAGCAGGGTCACCTTTATTTTTTGCCTTTTTATTGTATTTCCTACATTGATTCTATGTTTATTGTATGTAACTACTGTTCTGTATTACCTACCATTCTATATCGTATATTTTTCTTAAACGTACCATGGTACTGTAAAGCGCTGCGAAATATGTTGGCGCTATACAAATAAAGTTTTATTATTATTATAGTTACCCTCCAATATGTGATTCACAGCATGATTGTATTGTGCCAGTACATAAAGAAGAGAAAAAGTTCACAGAGGAGAATGTAAATGAACTTTTATTCCTTAATCTAAAAGATCCTTATGGGAAATCTTATTTATAATATAATAATAATATAATATTTATTCATTTATATAGCGCTATTGATTCCATAGCACTTTACATACATCAGTAATGCTGTCTCTCTTGGAGCTCACAATCTAAACATCCTATCAGTATGTCTTTTACAATGTGGGAGGAAACCGGAGTGCCCGGTGGAAACCCACGCAAACACGGGGAGAACATACAAACTCCTTGCAGATGTTGTCCTTAGTATCCTTGGTGGGAATTGAACCCAGGACCTCAAGACCCCAGCGCTGCAAAGGCTACAGTGCTAACCACTTGAGCCACCGTGCTGCCCCGGTCTATGACTTTAGGGTGAAGTGTGAGGACAGTAATACTAATAGAAGTATATATAGTTTATAGGATTCCTAGTATGTCCTTTATATGTTCTTCATAGGCCCTTCCTTGCTGTGGAGGTTGGCACTCTATATTTTGCAAATGACCCCCGCTTAACGTCACCTTATCCTGGTTCTCCCCTTGTTGTGACGGTGTAGCGGTGCTGTGATATTTAAGGTGGCATTAAATTAAACCTCTTAATATGCGAGTCGTTCATTCAGTGTCATAGTACAGAGAGGTTGGCAACAAGCAGAACAAGACAAGAGGGATTGATGATGATATTATGCAAAGCAGGTAATGTGATTCAACACTCGACATGTTTCGCCTTTCAGTAGCTTCATCAGGAGTGAAATAATGATTTTACAACCACTTATCTTGGGATGATCTTATCCAATGATTCACGTGACATCCCCGGGACATGTGGAGCGTCGGTGGCCACCCTGGTGGTGCATCGTGTCGCATGTTGCTAAAATCTGTACACTGTGATCCTGAATGAACGACTTCCATATGAAGAGTTTAGTTTACAGCCGCCATGAAGATCACGGCATTGCTACTTGCTTTTCATAACACCATCAGTGGTAAATCACTTGTGTGTTGATCTGCATGTTCCTGACACCTACACCCAAAAAAAGCAAAAATTAGCAAATACCCTAAAATATGCAAATAAATAGCAATAGAGCATATAAATAACACAGGGCAGTGTGTGATCTGGACATTGTGTTTATATGGCCTCCCATTGCTGTGGGTCTGTATTGGGCCCCGGTCCTGCTCCGTCCTTGTTACATTTACATCACTAGACATATGGTAGGGTTGTAAACATTAGATGTGAGGACCGTCCCGATATGGGTCACCTTGACGTGGTGGGATGGTTATTACATTTTATTGATCGAAACAATGAGAAGTAAGTCTCCTAATTTATTTCCATGCCCTATTGCTGTTTATTTATGTATTTTAGGGTATATTTTGATTTTTGCTTTTTTTCGGGTGTTTCTGTTTATTGGCCGATATGATCAGGCTCCTACACATTCAGTGTACACAAACATATTCCAGCTCATTATTATAATTCTCTTTGTTCTTTATATCTGTACAGAGTTTCTAGTAATGTTTAGTTATATTGCACCATACCGACCTCATGTAAGGCTCTTGAGATCATCACCAGCCGACATCTGTCTCATCCTCCCCCAGCGATGTCCAACTGTATAATAGTCATTTATCATAAGTGTTTTATTATGGCTGAGATTGATGTCATCACTATTTATCATTAATGCCGGACTGTTCCCCATTGTGTGATGGAAAACATCTATTATCCAGAGCTTCACCCTGGAATAGTGAAAGGCTTTAATGTCGGATTGGGACAGTATAGAGAGATTCTTCTGTCCTCTAGTTTGTTTTGGTTCAGACTTTATCACTTGTGTTGATCCATAAATCATATAGAGACAATTAGGGTGAATCAGGATGAGGAGACGTTGAGGAGGGGCCATTTGTGAAATTTAGGGTGCCAATCTCCGTAGTAAGGGGCTTATTAGGGGCACATTAGGGACATACTAGTAATTCTGTAAGTATATATACTTCTATTAGTATTACTGTTCATCCTGCTTTACCCCAAAGGCAAAGTCAATGTTTTAAGAAAATAAATAAATATGATTCCCATAAGGATCTTTTAGTATAAGGAATAAAAGTTAATTTTTATACTTACATTCTCCTCATTGAGCCCCAATAGGTGACACCAGAGTTAAAGGCTTATTCCTCTCTGAAGTCACAATTTCCATATTTAGTTTCCCAGAGGAGCATTGTATAACATATAAGTCTCCTTATGTAAACGTTCCCCATTACATCCCTGTTTATATAGAGGCCTGGAAAAAACAGGAGGAGCTCAGCTCTAGCTCCTCCCACTGCTGCCTGCTACTGGCTGAAAGTTGCACCAATCAGATTGATCAAGCTATTGTGTCATCAGTCTCCAGGCAGATTCTTTTACGTTTGCGGCCCCTCACATCTGCTCCTCCTGATATCTTTATAGAACCTTCATCTACAGATAACACAGGATGAAGGGGCTCGGTGAAGGCGGCAGTGAAGGTGTTTAAGTGTCTGATGGGGTCACACAGCTCATAAAAGGACAGCTGCCCGGCCTCATAATCCAGATATATTCTGAACCTATCACTGGAGATCTGGTGAGGTAACTGAATATATTTATTATAATGATGAAAGGATAGAGTATGTGGTAAGCGCTAGGGAATAATTACAGCTCCACGGCCAGTAGTAAATTACCTTTAGGCTTTAATAAAAATATGTATAACACGCGGGTCCATTAACCACGATGCATTTCAACGCAGTATGCGTCTTTCTCAAGTGAATCTCAGGACCCAATTAAAACATTTATATACTTTCAATCTTGTTCATGATTGGGGGAAGACATATCATAACAAAGCTTAGACTAAAACCCGTCCTAGACCAGTAGGACGGATTACAAGGATACAAATTTATACAAAATTAAAAAATTAAAAAACCTACCATTACTTACTAAAATCGTGTAAATAAAACCGCTATGTACTAAAGTAAAAATAATAAATCCTCACCTTCCAGCAACCACGAGTATCCTGCGCTGACTACAGCTCTCCCACCCATTAAAGGACCTTGCATGATGTCACCGGGAGGGGCGGGGCAACCCAATTACATGACTGCATCAGCAAATCTGATGCGGTCATGTGATCGGGTTGCCTCGCCCCCCCCTCCCGGTGACATCATGCAAGGTCCTTAAGGTTTTTATGCAGCACGGGACACTGTCGCCGGACAGGTGAGAATTAACTTTTTTATTATTAATCATCCCTTTATTTAATATCACTTGAGCAGTGTATATAGATACACTGTTAAAGTGATATTACACACATATACCATGGGTACAGAGCAGTGCTCTTGTTCTGAGCATGCTCTGTACCCTGGAACAGGATCCGGGAATCAGTTCTGCTTGTTTCCCGAATTCAGCTCCATAGGCCGTTAGGTGTCCCGAATCAGACCGGATTCGTTTCTGTCCGGTTCTGTCACCGGAGCCCAAAAACGGTGCAGACTCCAATTTTGGGACCGGTGAAAAACAGGACACAAACTAATCCTGTACTGAATTCACAAAACCGGATGGCCATATGTGACCAATCCAGTGCCATAGGGACACATGGGAGGCAAAAGCGATCCTATTCTGTTTGTTTCAAAAACGAACAGAACAGGACCAGAAAAAACGTAGCGTGAAGCCGACTTAGCACAAGTATGCCAACTAGCCACATCATAGAGGCTACCTGATGCAGGGAGAGGACACTTTTTTACGTAGTGTCATTATACATAGGAAGACTCCCCTCTGTGAAGCTGCTGAGAAGTGAGATAACAGGTTTACCTCTACCTGTAGATCAAAGGAGAAGCCTATTAATGCCTAGACAGAGAGGCACCGAGAGTATAACTTGTAATCATATCTCATAAGCCTTCACTCATACAAATATGTCAAGCGTTAATACCACATCCATTGGTGCAGGCGATCCTGCACATACTTTTATATAAGTATGGAACTATCGTAAGTACCCTAAACGTGATATTGACCAGTAGGATGCAAGCAGAGTAGCCATGTGTCATTTCATTGCAATGCTAAAATCATAACCAAAAATATGAGAGCATTGTCTTTTACCTATGACGCTGAGAGGCAAAGTTATGACCCATACAAGCTTTTGGATATTCCATATCCACACAGGGGGTGGGAGTTATGAGACAGCCCAGAGGCAGGTGATAGGTGTGTGATGGGTGTGAGAAAGCATATTCTATTTTCTGTTAAGCAGCACCAACACACATCTCTGCTTCTGTTTGGTTTTAGAAGCAAGTTGTCTCTCTCCCATCACTATACCTCCCCCTCAGCTACCAGGAATTTTCGACCGGCCAAGTTGTAAAAGCTCGCTAGCTGGCTCCTGGTTTTCTTTTCTCCCTCCAGAATTCTTTTGTCTTCAGCTACAAAACAACATCAAATGTAATAACACACATCAACGCCACACTTATATTTTTGGGGACGCCGTAACCCCTCTCACAGGTCCGGGAGGTGATCAGAAACCTGGGTAATGAAATCTGCCCCACCAGCACATCACAGACATATCAGATTTGGACTTATTACACATCAAAAATCCCGAGGGAAAACATGAGGTTCATATCGTTGACCTGGGGGCGCCCCAGCTAAAGATATGGAAAATTGCAGGTTTTGATGATTCTGTGGATGGGTGGTTCTCCAGGAAAACTGCCCATATGTGAGGTCAGCAAACTGGGAGTGTCTAGAGTTTATGGCTCAAACCTTAAAACCAAAACGACCATTTTGCTGAGTTATTCCAGCCCGACGAAGGACATAACACAACACTATCGCTGTGAGGCCGGAATCATAACCCATTCCAGGGATGCCTTCTACCCCTATATCTGTGACTGTCACCACGTGGCACATGTTTAGGTTTATATCTTTATTTTAATTCCTTTTATTTTAATAACTGTTTATGCTTATAAGTAAATTGTCTCTTTTGTAATATTTTATATCTTTTGTAAACACTGCCATCTTTTTGGAGTAAAAACTTATCAAATTTGCTAGTTTCGACCTTCTTGCCCTGTGAGTGAGCTGACCCGTTCCTCGCTGCAAATTCACGTTACCAAACGGGTTCCTGATCCACCTAAAAATAGATCGGTGGTGGCAGCATAATTTTCGTATTTATGTGATATTGTTGGCCTGAGGGTGACCGGATTGAGTTATATATACGTTTCTGGCAGAACTGGTGGTATATATACATCCCGTCACATCACATTACACAATAGACGACATAAATTACAGCAGCTGCGCACCTTTTCTTATCCTCTGTCAATACCGTGTCTGGCCTGCAGGAGAAGAGGGCACCAGAGAGCTGCAGAAGTTGTAGAATGAAGCCGAGACTGGAATAAATCTCTGCACTGTGCGACAACTGGAATATGTTGTGTTTTTTGCCACGTGCAATCGGGAGGTGTCAGGAGTAAATATCTGACTATAGATAGGATTGTTGCTACAGTTGTTACAGATACTCTCAAAAAATATATATGTACATGTATATAGAGAAAAATCCAAAAAGGTGGTAAAAACTGAATTAGTCCTTACCGGTAATTCCTTTTCTTGGAGCCTTCCACGACAGCATTGGAGGATGTCGTCCACGCCCTATTGGGGGACAGGAACACAGAGAGGTTAAAAGCCCCTCCCCTTCCTCAGTACTCCAGTGTTTACCAAGATCACCCTTAGCCATGGATTATCTGATACAAACCGGAACCAAACATCAACAAGGGGGGGAACTGATGCTGTCGTGGAAGGCTCCAAGAAAAGGAATTACCGGTAAGGACTAATTCAGTTTTCTCCATTCGCCTTCCACGACAGCATTGGAGGAATACCACCGATACTCCTCAGGGTGGGACTATTGCCTGTAGGACTCTCCTACCAAAGGACAGATCCCGACTGAAGGACAGATCTAACCTATAGAGGCGAGAAAAAGTGAGGAGAGACTACCACGTAGCCGCTCTGCAAATCAGCTCCGATGAAGCTCCAGCCTGCTCCATCCAGGGAGTAGCAGTAGCCCGAGTTGAAGGAGCCTTCAACCCCACCGGAGGAGCAAGGACCGGAGCGACGTAGACCTCACAAATCGCCTCCTTGATCCAGGAAATGATGGTAGCCTGGGAAGTCTTCTTCCCTGTATTATTCCCAAAAGCCGAACAAACAGGTTCTGATCTAACCTCCAGGAAGCAGACTCTCGGAGATAGAGGAGGACAGTCCGACGAACATCCAAGGAGTGAAACACGGCCTCAGCCGCATTAGCAGGAGATTGACAAATTGAAGGCAGAACCACATCCTGGGACCGATGGAAAGCCGACAACTTTCAGGAAAAAAAGATGAATGCAACCGAAGCGTAATGCGAACAACGGACACCACGAGGCACGAGCCCGGACAGAGAGTGCCTGCAGTTCTCCAACTCTGGGAGCAGAAGTGATGGCCACCAAAAACGCCACCTTGTGAGAGAAAGACGTAAGGGATGCAGCAGACAAGGGTGCAAAGGGACTTTGAGCAAGCCCTTGGAGAACAAGCATCAAATCCCAGGGAGGGACAGAAGGCCGAATCCGGGGACGCCACCCCCAAGCAGAAGTAAAAAAGTGCTTGAGCCATGGATGGGAAGCAAGATCCTGGGCAAAAACCGCCCCAAGTGCCGACCTCTGGACTTAAAGAGTGCTCGGCCGAAGCCCCAAATCCAAGCTACGCTGCAAAAATCCAAGAGTTGGGCCACATTAGGATGATGCATGGTCGGGATGGAAGGAGCACACCAGGACAGGAACCGATTCCAGCCCTCCCGTAAATAGCGTTTGTCACAGGCTTCCTGCTCTGCTGAAGCGTGCGGATCACTGCCTGGGAGAGACCCTTGGTCCTCAGGATCCCGGCCACAACAGCCAGGCCGCCCGAATGAGCCACTGAGGGCCCGGGTGAAACAGAGGACCCTGGGACAGTAGGTTGAGACTGGGCTAACATAATCAGTCCCTCCAGGCCCAGGTCTCGGATGGCGTCGTACCACGCCAGTTTGGGCCCCAGGGGAGCCACCAGGATAGTGTCACCCCCTCCGCCCGAATCCATTGCAACGTCTTGGGAAGTGGCGGGATTGGAGGAAATGCATACACCAACCGGAAGTCCCAGGGATGGGCAAAAGCGTCCAGCCCCCGAGGATGGTCCAACCGCGTCAGGGAGAAAAAGGTTGGCACCTTTGTATTCGAGCCCGAAGCGAACAGGTCGATCGAAAGGACACCCCACCTGTCCGTAAGAGAGCGAAATACTTCCGGATGGAAGCACCATTCTCCTGGGTGGACCTCCGTGCGGCTCAAGAATCTGCCTGTACATTGGCCATTCTCTTCAGATGTACTGCCGAGGAGGAGAGAAGATGGCGTACTGCCCACAAAAAGAACAGTCTTGCCAGCCCCTGCAAGAGTAAGCCACGAGTACCGCCTTGGTACCGCAAGAAAGCAACCGTAGTCACATTGTCTGACAGGACCTTCACATGATGACCCCGGAGAACGTGAGCTGCAGCAAGAAGCGCTTCCTCCACTGCCAGAAGTTGAGACTGGCGACTGACCGAGCGACTCCAAATCCCCTGGAACGGTGTGCGAACTACCATCGTGCCCCAACCGGAACCGCTGGCATCAGTGGGAACGGAGGTCACAGGAAGGTGTCTGGGATTCATCCCCAGGAAAGCGAGGTTACCATCCGCCCGGGGTCCGGACCCGCGAGTTTAAGGAATCCTGACGTCTGTCCCAGGAACTCCATATGTGTTCCTGGAGCAGTCGGGAAGGAGCCCGAGCCCATGTTACTGACTGAATGCAGGCCATCATGGCCCCTAACAGGGACATTGCTTCCCGCAAGGAAGGCGACCTCCCTGCCCGGAAGCAGGTCAGATTCACGCAGCGCAAAAGCTGATATGCCGCAGGAAGGAACGAGGTCTGTCTGGAGGAGGCCAGCAAGACTCCCAAAAATTGACGTCGGGTTGCAAGCACCCGTTCCGATTCCCGAAGATTGGGTACCCATCCCAGGGACTGAAGAATCTCCAAAGTGTTGGAGTCCTTTGTGCGCAGAAGCACTGCCGAAGGAGCCACCACCAACATGTCGTCTAAATAGGGAAGCATACATATCCCCTGGGTCTGGATGAATGTGATCGCTTCCCCCATGAGTTTGGTAACCTCTGGGGCCGACGAAATCCCAAAGGGCAGCACATTAAGCCGTGAATGGACCGTCCCGCCTGCCCCGGAGATCGTGAATCGCAGAAAGCGCTTGTGGGACGGGTGAATGGGGACATGAGAATACGCGTTCTGGAGGTCCACAACAACCTGGAGTAGCGCCCCTGGCCCTCCTCTCCAGGAGGAACCGGGGACCCCACACCCGAATCCAACAGGTGTCGCAGACCCGACAAGAAAAACCGTGCGAGAGTCCCCCTGAGGAAGGGAGAGGACTCGAAGACACGGAGGGGCTGGCTCTCGAATTCCAAGCGTAGACCCTCCCAAATGGTCAAGAGGATCCAAGGGCACAAGGAGATTGCTTGCCACTGTGGCAGAAACCGCAGGAGCCGCCCCGCAATGGGGAAGGCGACCTTGTTTAGGGGCGGCTGGTGATGCCGCTGCTGGGGGAGCAAGATATTACGGGTCTTGTTCCCGTACTGGAATGCCCAGCGACCAGACTTACCCTTCCCTTTAGACTGGGAGAGTTGGCTGCGCTCAGGCCAAAGGACTGCCTCCGAAAGGGCTCCTGTTCCGGGAGACACCTTTTCCGGTCTGACACCTTTTCCAGGATGTCATCCAATGTCCTTTGCAAGGGGAGGCCACACAGCTGGAGCTTAGACGTGACCTCCCCATTCCACCTTGTAAGCCACACTGCCCTGCGAGCTGTGTTAGCCAACACTACGCACCTGGCGCCCACGCGGAACGACTCAGCAGAGGCATCGGCCAGGAAGCCCGTAGCACGTCTCAGAAGTGGAACGGAGTCCAAAGCTCCTTCCTGGGAGTACCCTGCAGGATGAATTCTCCCAGCTGGGTGAGCCACTTAAAGAGAGACCTGCTCACATGTAGAGGAAATGTACACAGTTAAAGACATAGCTGCCGCCTCCCAGGATATTTTGAGGACACTCTCCATTTTACGAACGAGGGGTCCTTCACCCGGGAGGAATCTTCAAAAGGCAACGCGGTCTTATAGGCTAAGCTTCCCAAATGGAATACTGCCATAGACCTTCATGTTAGAAGTCCCATTGACTTTATAGAGACTTCCATAGAGATTCCCATTGGGTCTCTCATGAGGTCTCCCATCCAGCCCGTGACTGAGGCTCCTGCTGCTTAGCTTCAACAGTGTGTCAAGGGCATGCACAATGGGTTTACAATAGCAGCTGATTGCTACCCTGGCCACCTGGATGTTCACCTTCGGGTCCTCCGAGACAAAGTCATCACCCTCCAATCCACTCGGATGGGGTGAGCCGCTTAGCAGTCAGGCCTCTGAACATTTAGTCCTGCACAGAAGAAGGGGATTCTACCACCTCTACTCCCATGGTACAATGGACAGTGTCCACCAATGCACCCATGGACTCCGTGGAAAAATAGTAGTGTCCAGATTCTCGTGTCTGGACAGAGGCAACAGCGGCAATATCCTTGCCGTCCTCTAACGCTGAGCTCTGGCCAGCCTCCATGAGATCCACAGAGTCACAATCCTGGAGCTTCCTCTCTTACGGAGGGGAAGGCCCGGACGCAGCAGCAAACCCCCGCAGTGCCGAGATAGAAGCCTGCACCTCTTCCCTAACAGATTGGAGCTCCTCAAGCAAGGATGGGGAGTCCATCCTGACAACCCTGTCAGTCATGGCCGACACCTTGTTGTAGGAAGAGGGAAATTTTGTGCCGCAGTCACATTATTGCTCCCTTTCACAGACGGCCCTTGTCTCCCTATAGACAAAAAGGGAAGAGAAGGGGGTCCCAGTGTGAGTGCAGGGCTTAAATAACTCTACCCCTTGTGACCACCCCCAGAAACACTTACATGAGCTGGGGGAACGCTGGGCTCTGCAGAGCAGAGGTGGAAGCCTATCACCCTCCATGTTTCAGGGATCAGCCTTACCTGGGTGTAGCTTCCGGCGGGTACTTATCCAGAAGTACCGTGCCCCCAACGAGGAACACCTGTTCCCTCCCTCCTCCTGGTCACCGGCCGCGGGCAGTAGCGCGCGAAAGTCCTGCTGGGTTCCCTGGAGCCGCGCCCAGCCTGCCACAGCCCTTACAGGAGCCGCCGTCCGAAACAGGAAGTGCCATCCCGGAACCGGAAGTGCCACACCCTAAACCGGAAGTGCCGCCCCCGAAACTGGAAGTGCCTCCGCGGCACCTCTGATGCATGCCCCAGGGACCACAGCTGGAGGAGGGAGACGCCGGAGAGCTGAACAGGCCTCCGGCGTTGCAATACACGGCCTGCTTTGCCCCGTAGGACGCAGGAAGGCCGGACGGTCCCACCACGGGAGCCCCGAGAAGGAGGAGGAGGCCGCCCCCGACGTCCATCCCTGGCCCGGCTGTAAGTACACCCCAATGCTGCCTCTGCCGGCCTGACAGCACTGGAACCTCTCCATGCCCCAAGGGGGACAGGAAGACACTGGAGTACTGAGGAAGGGGAGGGGCTTTTAACCTCTCTGTGTTCCTGTCCCCCAATAGGGCGTGGACGACATCCTCCAATGCTGTCGTGGAAGGCGAATGGAGAAATAAAATATTAACTAAAGTACATGGAGCCAAAATGATAGTAAATAAAGTAACCCGTTTAGATGAAGAGCACAAGGAGTAATAAGGTGTACAGTGGCATAAAACACCAGTCAGATATAGAGCACCCGACGCACGTTTCACCATTAGCTCAGTCAGGGGAGGTCAGTGAGACTGTGACATGTCACAGGGTCACTGAGGAATGAGAGGACGGATCTGATTGGTCATTATGAGAACCCACTCCCTTTTCCTTTGCACCAGTGTTTATAAATCTCCCCCTGGGTTTACATCCCCTTTGTGTCTAAGTCGGCGTTCACACATTGTGTTATTGCCATAGCTGTAACGTGTGATCACAACCTTAAATTTACACATCACCTAGCCAGGCCGACTTACCAAAGAAAAGAGAGACGTTTGTTAAGTTATATAATATTTCTTTATCGAAAGTGTAAGAATTATCATGAACCAAAACTCTGCTGTGAATAGATGTCAGAATAAAAGTAAATGTCCCCAATCAGTGTCCCCCCGAGCGGATCATGTGTGATACTTTACACTGCAGCACGATCTGTCCTGGGGCGTTCTCTACAGACAAGAAAGAACTAGGAGAGTTTACCAAGGTGGCAATGATAGGAGAAGGGAGGAACAGGGGAGAAAACTGGATACAAACTTCATATAAACAGAAATAAAACTGGTCAGGCCTCATCCAGAGGACATTTACTGTGGCGGCATTTTATCATCTGTATTACAACCTGAAGTGACTTCATAGATTGATATAGAGCAGATTATAAGGCCCCGATGATTCCTCTATGGCAGGGGCGGGGAACCATATTTCTGCCAAGGGCCATTTGGTAATTTGTACCATCCTTCGGGGTCCATATAAAATTATCAACTTTAAAAGTCCCCGCTATATTTGGTTAACCAATCAACTCACCCCTACTGTGGTGGCTGGAGCAGCTTCTTTTTGCTTCTCAACTGCTTTTCCAGGTTTGCTAGAGCCCTAGACATTATAGTAGAGTCTGGGAGCATATACCTCACTGGGGAGACTGAGGCTGGGGCATAGAGATCACTAAAGAGCTGGATTTAAAGGGCAGGCAATTGGCAAAATGTGTCTGCCAGCCTGAGTACTGCGGTGCCCAGGAATCTGATCGTGGGCCACAAAAAAAGCCATCGAGGGCTGCATTTGGCCCTGGTGCCTGAGGTTCCCCACCCCTGCTCTATGGTGATGTAAGACGCCGTCTGCTGGTCCCAAATATCCCCAATATCTTTATAGAACCTCTATATACAGATAACACAGGATGAAGGGGCTCAGTGAAGGCGGCAGTGAAGGTGTGTAAGTGTCTGATGGGGTCACACAGCTCATAAAAGGACAGCTGCCCGGCCTCATAATCCAGACAGATCCTGAGCCTGTCACTGGAGATCTGCTGAGGTATCTGGAAATCTTCTCTATCATGTATCACTGAATACTCATCATCCTCTCCAAATAAACCTCAGGACTTGTTATTTTCTCCAATATCTGAGTGATATCCCCTCCTGTCTATACTGGGATAACACATCCCCACAGTCCACATCGCCGACCTCCTGATCTCCACATCCCAGTAATGTTGTCCTGAGGTAAATCCCCTCCTGCTCATCACCTGATTCACCTGATAACCCTGAAATCTCTCTGCTGTTTCTGGACGATTCAGTGTTTTTTGTGTCCAGGTCGCAGTTTTCAGGTCGTCTGATATACGGAGGTTAAGACCAGCCGTGTTTACATCCAGTAATATGTCTGCAGGATCCTGTACATAGAAGATCATACTGATATCTTTCATCATAACAGATAATGTGTGTGAGAAGTGTGAGATCAACTCCGCACCCTGATCAGCTCCATCATGTCCTCCTGTTGCCTCAAAACCTCCATCATGTCCCCCTGTGTCCTCATCACCTCCATCATGTCCCCCTGTGTCCTCATCACCTCCATCATGTCCTCCTGTGTCCTCATCACCTCCATCATGTCCTCTTGTGTCCTCATCACCTCCATCATGTCCCCCTGTGTCCTCATCACCTCCATCATGTCCCCCTGTGTCATCACCTCCATCATGTCCTCCTGTGTCCTCATCACCTCCATCATGCCCCCCTGTGCCCTCATCACCTCCATCATGTCCCCCTGTGTCATCACCTCTACCATGTCCTCCTGTGGCCTCATCACCTTCCTCCTCCTCAGGATCACACAAGTCACCGGTGTTGGGTTCCTGTAAGACAGTCAGTGGAT